>JAUMJJ010000852.1:0-32079 GCA_033556795.1 Tapera naevia | reverse complement strand
CATAATCAGCTTCTCTCCTCCCAAACTGGGTTCATTTTTCCCAAAATAATTTTTTCCCCAAAAAAACTGGGTTCATTTTCCTCAAAATATGTTTTTTCCACCAAAAATGGGTTTATTTCCCTACATATTAGGTTTTCCCCAACAAACTGTGTTCATTTTCCCCAAAATCCGGGTTTTTTACCCGATCACTGGGTTCATTTTCCCCAAAATCATTTTTTTCCCCAAAACTGGGTTCATTTTCTTTGAAAACAGGTTTTTCCGCAAAACTGGTTCATTTTCCACATAATCAGCTTTTTTCCTCCGAAAATAGGTTCATTTTACATAAAATCCTTATTTCCCCCCAAAACTCAGTTCATTTTCACAAAAATCAGGTTTTCCCTCCTATCTGATTTCATTTTCCCCAAAATCTTCTATTTCCATTCCACACTGGGTTCATTTTCCCCAAAATCATTTTTTTCCCCATTACTGGGTTCATTTTCCCCAAAATCATTTTTTCCCCCCAAAACTGTGTCCATTTTCCCCAAAATATGGTTTTTTCCACCAAAATGGGTTCACTTCCCTACAAATTTGGTTTTCCCTACCAAACTGGTTCCATTTTCCCCCAAATTAGAGTTTTTACCCAATTACTGCGTTCATTTCCCCCAAAATCATTTTTCCCCCAAAAGGGGTTCATTTTCCGCATAATCAGATTTTTTCCTCCAAAACTAGGTTCATTTTCCACAAAATCCTTCCCCCCCCCCCCCAAAACTGGGTACATTTTCACACAAATCAGGTTGTCCCCTCCAAACTGATTTCATTTTCCTCAAATATTCTATTTCCACTCCGCACTTGGTTCATTTTCCCCAAAATCAGGATTTTTCCCCATTACTGCGTTCATTTTCCCCAAAATATATTTTTTCCACAAACTGGGTTATTTCCCTACAAATTGGGTTTTCCCCACCAGACTGGGTTCATTTTTCTCCAAAATCCGGGGTTTTTACCCAATTACTGGCTTTATTTCCACAAAATATTTTTTCCCCCCCCAAACTGGGTTCATTTTCCCCATAATCAGCTTCTCTCCTCCCAAACTGGGTTCATTTTCCCCAAAATCCTTTTTTTCTTCAAAACACTGGGTGCATTTTCACACAAATCAAGTTTTCCCTCCAAACAGTGTTCATTTTCCCCAAAATCAGGTTTTTCCCCATTACTGGGTTCATTTCCCCAAAATCGGGTTTTTTCCCCAAAACTGGGTTCATTTTCCCCAAAATCGTTTTTTTCCCTCCTAAACTGGGTTGATTTTCCCCAAAGTTGGTTTTTTTCGAGCAAAACTCGGTTCATTTCCCTACAAGTTGGTTCCCCCCCCCCAAACTCTGTTCATTTTCCAAAAAAATCGGGTTTTTTACACGATTACTGGGTTCATTTTCCCCAAAATAATTTTTTTCCCCCAAACTGGGTTCATTTTCCTTAAAAATGGATTTTTCCCTCCAAAACTAGGTTCATTTTCCAGAAAATCCCTATTAACCCCAAAACTGGGTACATTTTCACACAAATCAGGTTGTCCCCTCCAAACTGATTTCATTTTCCTCAAATCTTCTATTTCCCACTCCGCACTTGGTTCATTTTCCCCAAAATCAGGATTTTTCCCCATTACTGCGTTCATTTTCCCCAAAATATATTTTTTCCACAAACTGGGTTTATTTCCCTACAAATTGGGTTTTCCCCACCAGACTGGTTTCATTTTTCTTCAAAATCCGGGGTTTTTACCCAATTACTGGCTTTATTTCCACAAAATAATTTTCCCCCCCAAACTGGTTCATTTCCCCCATAATCAGCTTCTCTCCTCCCAAACTGGGTTCATTTTCCCCAAAATAATTTTTTCCCCCAAAAAACTGGGTTCATTTTCCTCAAAAAAGTTTTTTCCACCAAAAATGGGTTTATTTCCCTACATATCGGTTTTTCCCCACCAAATTGTGTTCATTTTCCCCAACATATGGATTTTTGAACCAGTTACTGGCTTTATTTCCCAAAATCTTTTTTTTTTCCTTCAAAACTGGGTTCATTTTCACCAAATATGTTTTTTTCCCCCAAAACTGGTTTCATTTTCCCCATAATCAGCTTCTTTCCTCCCAAACTGTGTTCATTTTCCCCAGAATCCGGGTTTTCCAATTACTGTGTTCATTTCCTGACAATTATTTTTTTTTCCCCCATAATTGGGGTAATTTGCCCCAAAATCGGATTTTTTCCTCCCTAACTGGGTTCATTTTCCCCAAAGTCAGTTTTTTTCCACCAAAACTCAGTTCATTTCCCGAATTTTGTGGAAAATGAACCCAGTTTCAGAGAGAAAAACTGATTATGCAGAAAATGAACCCAGTTTTGGGGAAAACAATTATTTTGGAGAAAATGAACCCAGTAATTGGGTAAAAAAACCGAATTTTGGGGAAAATGAACAAGTTTGGGGGGGAAAAACCAACTTCTAGGGAAATGAACCGAGTTTTGGTGGAAAAATCCCGAATTTAGGGAAAATGGACCCAGTTTTGGGGGAAAAATCTGTTTTTGGGGAAAATGAACCAAGTGTGGAGTGGAAATAGAAGATTTTGGGGAAAATGAATACTGTTTTGAGGGGAAAACCTGATTTGTGTGAAAATAAACCCAGTTTTGGGGGGGAAATAAGGATTTTGTGGAAAATGAACCTAGTTTCGGAGGAAAAATGCTGATTATGCGGAAAATGAACCCAGTTTTGGCAGAAAAACCCGTTTTTATGGAAAATGAACCCAGTTTTGGGGAAAAAAAATATTTTGGGAAAATGAACCCAGTAATTGGGTTAAAAAAATCGAATTTTGGGGAAAATGAACAAAGTTTTGGGCGGAGGAGAACCAACTTGTAGGGAAATGAACCGAGTTTGGAGGAAAGAAGCTGATTATGGTGAAAATTAACCCAGTTTTGGGGGGAAAAAACCTGATTTGTATGAAAATGCATCCAGTTTGGGGGGGGGGGGGGCGAAGTGATTTTGGGGAAAATTAACCCAGTAATTTTGTAAAATTTTGTAAAAAACCCTAATTTGGGGGAAAATGAACACAGTTTGGGGGGAAAACCCGACTTGTAGGTAAATGGTCTCTGTTTTGGTGGAAAAAAATCGATTTTGGGGAAAATGAACAGTGCTTTGGGAAAAAATTATTTTGGGGAAATGAACCCAGTAATTGGGAAATAAACCCGGATTTGGGGGAAAATGAAATCAGTTTGGAGGGGAAAATCTCATTTGTGTGAAAATGCAGCAGTTTTTTTTGGGGGGAGGGCGGGAGGGGGGGAAACGATTTCGGGAAAATGAACTCAGTTTTGGTGGAGAAAAACCGATTTTGGGGAAATGAATCCAGTAATGGGGAAAAAAATGAATTTGGGGAAAATAAACCCAGTGTGGAGTGGAAATAGAAGATTTTTGGAAAATGTAATCAGTTTGGAGGGGAAAACCTGATTTGTGTGAAAATGCACCCAGTTTTTGTGGGAAAAAAAGGATTTTGGGGAAAATGAACCCAATTTGGGAGGAAAAAAACCCGATTTTGGGGAAAATGAATCCAGTCGGGGGGAGAAAAAAACCCTCATTTTCCACAAAATATGTTTTATTCCAGCAAAACTGGGTTCATTTCCCTACAATTTCATTTTCACAGAATCTGTTTCTTTCCACATTAACTGTGTTTCTTTCCCTACAAAATGGGTTTTCCCCCCCAAACTCTGTTCATTTTCCCCATAATCGGTTTTTTCCCCATTACTGGTTCATTTTCCCCATAACTGGGTTTATTATATTCAAAAACGGCTTTTTCCCCACAAACTGGCTTCATTTTCCCCATAATCAGTTTTTTTCTCCCAAACTGGGTTAATTCCTCCCAAATCTGAAATGACTGTTCGTCAGGGAGGCAAGAAGAAGACCGCCGGATGTCTTTAGAACCGCGGGCAGAGACAGCTTTCTGAGCGGTTTCAGTTTAGAGAGCCAGCCGGCAAGAAAGGCGCTGTCTCCGGACCAACGTAATGTTTGCAGCCGGAATGTGGTGTGAAAGCCGGGGAAACACTGTGAAGGCTGCTCAAGAAAGCAGGAGCAGATCCTCACTTTGCCTGTATTTGTAAGCCTTCGAGAGAGGAATACCCTGCCGGTAAAAGCTTTCTCTCTGGCAGCTATTCATGAAGGAAATTCCAGGATTCTTTAAATTCAAAGGGTTAGTTTCTGCACTCCCTTGGAGGAAAAACAAAACCGTGCAGTTCAGAGAATGTGTGTGAATTCGCTGCCGGCTTTGTAACAAGTTTCAGCAGAAACAGTTTGCCGAGGCTGAAGGGAATGGACAGGAAAAAAGGGATCTCTCGTCCTTGAACACGAACAGATCATCCGATTATTTGTTTTCTAAATACATTGTTAGGAGATTAGATGTCATGCTAAAACATTTCCAAAATAGAAAAGTCGGGGGTGGGTAGGAGGCAAGATTTTAGACTGCTGTGGGCGCGCTTTATTATGCTGCTAGAAATCGGAAAAGACTGTTCGTCAGGGAGGCAAGCAGCAGACCGCCGGATGTCTGTAGAACCGCGGCGAGAGGCAGCTTTCCGACCGGCTTCAGTTTAGAGAGCTAGCCGGTAAGAGAAGGCACTGTCTCCCGAACAACGTAATGTTTGCAGCTGAAGCCTACTGTGAAAGCGGGGCTACACTGTGAAGGCTGCGCAAGAAAGCAAAAGCAGCTCGACTCTTTGCCTGTATTTGTCAGCCTTCGAGAGAGGAATAGCCTGCCGCTAAAATGCTTTCTCTTCTAGCAGCGATTCATGGAAGAACATTCTGTGATTCTTTAAAATCAAGGGGTTAGTTTCTGCTCTCCTTTGGAGAAACACAAAACCGTGCCGTTCAGAGAATGTGCTGTGGATTCCCTGCCTGCTGTTTCAGTAGAAAGAGTTTGCAGAGGCTGATGAGACTACACTGGAAAACAGGGATCCCTCGTCCTTGAAGCACGAGCAGATCATCTGATAATATTCCCTTTAATTACATTGTTAGAAGATGAAAAGTCATGCTAAAACAATTTTCATAAATAGCAAGTTTCTAAGAGAGAAAGATTTTAGACTCATCTGCATGCGCTGTGATGTGATGCTAGATATCTGAAATGACTGCTCCTCAGAGAGGCAAGGAGCAGACAGCCGAGATGTCTGTGAAACCGCGGCCAGAGATAGCTTTCTGAGCGGTTTCAGTTTAGAGAGCCAGCCGGCAAGAAAGGCGCTGTCTCCGGACCAACGTAATGTTTGCAGCCGGAATGTGGTGTGAAAGCCGGGGAAACACTGTGAAGGCTGCTCAAGAAAGCAGGAGCAGATCCTCTCTTTGCCTGTATTTGTTAGCCTTCGAGTGAGGAATACCCTGCCGGTAAAAAGCTTTCTCTTCTTGCAGCTATTCATGGAAGGAAATTCCAGGATTCTTTAAAATCAAGGGGTTAGGTTTTGAAATAAATGAACCCATTTTTGAGGGGGGGGGGGGGGGGGGGGGGGTTCTCAAAAAGGATTTTTGAGAAAGTGAACACAGTAATTGGGAATAAACCCTGATTATGGGGAAAATGAACCCAGTGTGGAGTGGAAATAGAAGCTTTTGTGGAAAATGAACCGTTTTAGGAGGGGAATTCCTGATTTGTGTGAATATGCACCCTGTTTGGGGGAAAAATAGGATTTTGGGGAAAATGAACCCGGTTTGGGAGGAAAAAATCTGATTTTGGGGGAAATGAATCCAGTTTTGGGAGGGAAATAATGATTTTGGTGAAATTTTTGGTGAATTTTTGATTTTTTTTCCCCAAAATCTTCTATTTCCTCTGAAACACTGGGTTCATTTTCCCCAAAATCAGGTTTTTTTCCCCATTACTGGGTTCATTTTCCCCAAAATAATTTTTTCCCCAAAACTGATTTCATTTTCCCCAAAATAATTTTTTCCCCAAAACTGGGTTCATTTTTCCCATAATCGGGTTTTTTTCCTCCCAAACGGGGTTCATTTTCCCCAAAATTCGGGTTTTTTACCCAATTACTGGGTTCATTTTCCCAAAAATATTTTTTTTCCCAAAATTGGGTTCATTTTCTTTAAAAACGGGTTTTTTTACCCAAAACTGGGTTCATTTTCTGCATAAATAGCTTTTATCCTCCGGAACTATATTCATTTTCCACAAAATCCTTATTTCCCCCCAAAACTGGATGCTTTTTCTCCAAAATCAGGTGTTCCCCTCCAAACTGATTTCATTTTCCCCAAAATCTTCTATTTCCACTCCACACTGGGTTCATTTTCCCCAAAATCAGGATTTTTTCTCCATTACTGGGTTCATTTTCCCCAAAATCATTTTTTCCCCCAAAACTGGGTTCATTTTCCCCAAATCGGGGTTTTCCCCCAAAACTGGGTTCATTTTCCCCAAAATCATTTTTTTTTCCCCATTACTGGGTTCATTTTCCCCAAAATAATTTTTTCCCCAAAACTGATTTCATTTTCCCCAAAATAATTTTTTCCCCAAAACTGGGTTCATTTTTCCCATAATCGGGTTTTTTTCCTCCCAAACGGGGTTCATTTTCCCCAAAATTCGGGTTTTTTACCCAATTACTGGGTTCATTTTCCCAAAATAATTTTTTTTCCCCAAAATTGGGTTCATTTTCCTTAAAAACGGGTTTTTTACCCAAAACTGGATTCATTTTCTGCATAAATAGTTTTTATCCTCCGAAACTATATTCATTTTCCACAAAATCCTTATTTCCCCCCAAAACTGGATGCTTTTTCTCCAAAATCAGGTGTTCCTTTCCAAACAGTGTTCATTTTACCCAAAATCTTCTATTTCCACTCCACACTGGGTTCATTTTACCCAAAATCCTTTTTCTCCCCCAAAAACTGGGTACATTTTCACACAAATCAGGTTTTCCCCTCCAAACTGATTTCATTTTCCCCAAAATCTTCAATTTCCACTCCACACTGGGTTCATTTTCCCCAAAATCAGGATTTTTTTCTCCATTACTGGGATCATTTTCCCCAAAACCATTTTTTCCCCCAAAACTGTGTTCATTTTCCCCAAAATATGTTTTTTTTTTTCCACCAAAACTGGGTTTATTTCCCTAAATATTGGGGTTTTCCCGACCAAATTGTGTTCATTTTCTCCAAAACCTGGTTGTTTTGGAGAAGCCCCCAATTACTGGCTTTATATCCCAAAAAATTTTTTTTTCCCTCAAAACTGGGTTCATTTTAAATCAAAAACGGTTATCCCCTCCAAACTGGGTTAATTTTCCCCATAATCAGCTTCCTTCTTCCTAAACTGGGTTCATTTTCCCCAAAATCCTTTTTTTCCACAAAACACTGGGTGCATTTTCACACAAATCTAGTTTTCCCCTCCAGTGTTCATTTTCCCCAAAACCAGGTTTTTTTCCCCTCCAGTGTTCATTTGCCCAAAATCGGATTTTTTTCATCCCAAACTGGGTTGATTTTCCCCAAAGTCGGTTTTTTTTTACAGCAAAAGTCGGTTCATTTCTCTACAAGTCTTCCCCCCCCCCCAACTCTGCTGATTTTCCCCCAAAATTCGGGTTTTTTTTTACCCAATTACTGCGTTCATTTTCCCCAAAATAATTTTTTCCCCAAAAACTGGGTTCATTTTCCTTAAAAACGTTTTTTTCCCCCCAAAACTGTGTTCATTTTCCGTATAATCAGAATTTTTCCTCCGAAACTAGGTTCATTTTCCGCAAAATCCCTATTAACCCCCAAAACTGGGTACATTTTCACAAATCAGGTTGTCCCGTCCAAACTGATTTCATTTTCCTCAAAACCTTCTATTTCCACTCCGCACTTGGTTCATTTTCCCAAAATCAGGATTTTTCCCCATTGCTGGGTTCATTTTCTCCAAATCAGGGTTTTTTCTCACAAAGTGGGTTAATTTTCCAAAAATCATTTTTTTACCCCAAAACTGGGTTCATTTTCCCCAAAATATGTTTTTTCCACCAAAACTGGGTTTATTTCCCTACATATTAGGTTTTCCCCAACAAACTGTGTTCATTTTCCCCAAAATCCGGGTTTTGTAACCCGATCACTGGGTTCATTTTCCCCAAAATCATTTTTTTCCCCAAAACTGGGTTCATTTTCCTTGAAAACAGGTTTTTTCCGCAAAACTGGGTTCATTTTCCACATAATCAGCTTTTTTCCTCCGAAAATAGGTTCATTTTACATAAAATCCTTATTTCCCCCCAAAACTCAGTTCATTTTCACAAAAATCAGGTTTTCCCCTCCTATCTGATTTCATTTTCCCCAAAATCTTCTATTTCCATTCCACACTGGGTTCATTTCCCCAAAATCATTTTTTTCCCCATTACTGGGTTCATTTTCCCCAAAATCATTTTTTCCCCCCAAAACTGTGTCCATTTTCCCCAAAATATGGTTTTTTCCACCACAAAAATGGGTTCACTTCCCTACAAATTTGGTTTTCCCTACCAAACTGGTTCCATTTTCCCCCAAATTAGAGTTTTTACCCAATTACTGCGTTCATTTCCCCCAAAATCATTTTTCCCCCCAAAAGGGGTTCATTTTCCGCATAATCAGATTTTTTCCTCCAAAACTAGGTTCATTTTCCCACAAAATCCTCCCCCCCCCCCCCAAAACTGGGTACATTTTCACACAAATCAGGTTGTCCCCTCCAAACTGATTTCATTTTCCTCAAAATATTCTATTTCCACTCCGCACTTGGTTCATTTTCCCCAAAATCAGGATTTTTCCCCATTACTGCGTTCATTTTCCCCAAAATATATTTTTCCACAAAACTGGGTTTATTTCCCTACAAATTGGGTTTTCCCCACCAGACTGGTTCATTTTTCTCCAAAATCCGGGGTTTTTACCCAATTACTGGCTTTATTTCCACAAAATATTTTTCCCCCCCAAACTGGGTTCATTTCCCCCATAATCAGCTTCTCTCCTCCCAAACTGGGTTCATTTTCCCCAAAATAATTTTTTCCCCCAAAAAACTGGGTTCATTTTCCTCAAAATATGTTTTTTCCACCAAAAATGGGTTTATTTCCCTACATATCGGTTTTTCCCCACCAAATTGTGTTCATTTTCCCCAACATATGGATTTTTGAACCAGTTACTGGCTTTATTTCCCCAAAATCTTTTTTTTTTCCTTCAAAACTGGGTTCATTTTCACCAAATATGTTTTTTTCCCCCAAAACTGGTTTCATTTTCCCCATAATCAGCTTCTTTCCTCCCAAACTGTGTTCATTTTCCCCAGATCCGGGTTTTCCAATTACTGGTTCATTTCCCGAAAATTATTTTTTTTTTCCCCCATAATTGGGGTAATTTGCCCCAAAATCGGATTTTTTCCTCCCTAACTGGGTTCATTTTCCCCTAAGTCAGATTTTTCCACCAAAACTCAGTTCATTTCCCGAATTTTGTGGAAATGAACCCAGTTTCAGAGGGAAAAACTGATTATGCAGAAAATGAACCCAGTTTTGGGAAAACAATTATTTTGGAGAAAACGAACCCAGTAATTGGGTAAAAAAACCGAATTTTGGGGGAAAATGAACAAAGTTTGGGGGGGGAAAAACCAACTTCTAGGGAAATGAACCGAGTTTTGGTGGAAAAATCCCGAATTTAGGAAAATGGACCCAGTTTTGGGGGAAAAATCTGTTTTTGGGGGAAAATGAACCAAGTGTGGAGTGGAAATAGAAGATTTTGGGGAAAATGAATACTGTTTTGAGGGGAAAACCTGATTTGTGTGAAAATAACCCAGTTTTGGGGGGAAATAAGGATTTGTGGAAAATGAACCTAGTTTCGGAGGAAAAATGCTGATTATGCGGAAAATGAACCCAGTTTTGGGGAAAAAAAATATTTTGGGAAAATGAACCCAGTAATTGGGTTAAAAAAAATCGAATTTTGGGAAAATGAACAAAGTTTTGGGGGCGGAGGAAACCAACTTGTAGGGAAATGAACCGAGTTTGGGAGGAAAGAAGCTGATTATGGTGAAAATTAACCCAGTTTTGGGGGAAAAAACCTGATTTGTATGAAAATGCATCCAGTTTGGGGGGGGGGGGGGGCTAAGTGATTTTGGGGAAAATTAACCCAGTAATTTTGTAAAATTTTGTAAAAAACCCTAATTTGGGGGAAAATGAAGACAGTTTGGGGGGAAAACCCAACTTGTAGGTAAATGGTCTCTGTTTTGGTGGAAAAAAATCGATTTTGGGGAAAATGAACAGTGCTTTGGGAAAAAATTATTTTGGGGAAATGAACCCAGTAATTGGGAAATAAACCCGGATTTGGGGGAAAATGAAATCAGTTTGGAGGGGAAAATCTCATTTGTGTGAAAATGCAGCCAGTTTTTTTTTGGGGGGGGGTGGGGAGGGGGGGAAACGATTTCGGGAAAATGAACTCAGTTTTGGTGGAGAAAAACCGATTTTGGGGAAATGAATCCAGTAATGGGGAAAAAAATGATTTTGGGGAAAATAAACCCAGTGTGGAGTGGAAATAGAAGATTTTTGGAAAATGTAATCAGTTTGGAGGGGAAAACCTGATTTGTGTGAAAATGCACCCAGTTTTTGTGGGAAAAAAAGGATTTTGGGGAAAATGAACCCAATTTGGGAGGAAAAAAACCCGATTTTGGGGAAAATGAATCCAGTCGGGGGGAGAAAAAAAAACCCTCATTTTCCACAAAATATGTTTTATTCCAGCAAAACTGGGTTCATTTCCCTACAATTTCATTTTCCACAGAATCTGTTTCTTTCCACCTTAACTGTGTTCCTTTCCCTACAAAATGGGTTTTCCCCCCCCCAAACTCTGTTCATTTTCCCCATAATCGGTTTTTTCCCCATTACTGGTTCATTTTCCCCATAACTGGGTTTATTATATTCAAAAACGGCTTTTTCCCCACAAACTGGCTTCATTTTCCCCATAATCAGTTTTTTTTCTCCCAAACTGGGTTAATTCCTCCCAAAATCTGAAATGACTGTTCGTCAGGGAGGCAAGAAGAAGACCGTCGGGATGTCTTTAGAACCGCGGGCAGAGACAGCTTTCTGAGCGGTTTCAGTTTAGAGAGCCAACCGGCAAGAAAGGCGCTGTCTCCGGACCAACGTAATGTTTGCAGCCGGAATGTGGTGTGAAAGCCGGGGAAACACTGTGAAGGCTGCTCAAGAAAGCAGGAGCAGATCCTCTTTTTGCCTGTATTTGTAAGCCTTCGAGAGAGGAATACCCTGCCGGTAAAAAGCTTTCTCTTCTGGCAGCTATTCATGGAAGGAAATTCCAGGATTCTTTAAATTCAAAGGGTTAGTTTCTGCACTCCCTTGGAGGAAAAACAAAACCGTGCAGTTCAGAGAATGTGTGTGAATTCGCTGCCGGCTGTTGTAACAAGTTTCAGCAGAAACAGTTTGCCGAGGCTGAAGGGAATGGACAGGAAAAAAGGGATCTCTCGTCCTTGAACACGAACAGATCATCCGATTATTTGTTTTCTAAATACATTGTTAGGAGATTAGATGTCATGCTAAAACATTTCCAAAATAGAAAAGTCGGGGGTGGGTAGGAGGCAAGATTTTAGACTGCTGTGGGCGCGCTTTATTATGCTGCTAGAAATCGGAAAAGACTGTTCGTCAGGGAGGCAAGCAGCAGACCGCCGGGATGTCTGTAGAACCGCGGCGAGAGGCAGCTTTCCGACCGGCTTCGGTTTAGAGAGCTAGCCGGTAAGAGAAGGCACTGTCTCCCGAACAACGTAATGTTTGCAGCTGAAGCCTACTGTGAAAGCCGGGGCTACACTGTGAAGGCTGCGCAAGAAAGCAAAAGCAGCTCGACTCTTTGCCTGTATTTGTCAGCCTTCGAGAGAGGAATAGCCTGCCGCTAAAATGCTTTCTCTTCTAGCAGCGATTCATGGAAGAACATTCTGTGATTCTTTAAAATCAAGGGGTTAGTTTCTGCTCTCCTTTGGAGAAACACAAAACCGTGCCGTTCAGAGAATGTGCTGTGGATTCCCTGCCTGCTGTTTCAGTAGAAAGAGTTTGCAGAGGCTGATGAGACTACACTGGAAAACAGGGATCCCTCGTCCTTGAAGCACGAGCAGATCATCTGATAATATTCCCTTTAATTACATTGTTAGAAGATGAAAAGTCATGCTAAAACAATTTTCATAAATAGCAAGTTTCTAAGAGAGAAAGATTTTAGACTCATCTGCATGCGCTGTGATGTGATGCTAGATATCTGAAATGACTGCTCCTCAGAGAGGCAAGGAGCAGACAGCCGAGATGTCTGTGAAACCGCGGCCAGAGATAGCTTTCTGAGCGGTTTCAGTTTAGAGAGCCAGCCGGCAAGAAAGGCGCTGTCTCCGGACCAACGTAATGTTTGCAGCCGGAATGTGGTGTGAAAGCCGGGGAAACACTGTGAAGGCTGCTCAAGAAAGCAGGAGCAGATCCTCTCTTTGCCTGTATTTGTTAGCCTTCGAGTGAGGAATACCCTGCCGGTAAAAAGCTTTCTCTTCTTGCAGCTATTCATGGAAGGAAATTCCAGGATTCTTTAAAATCAAGGGGTTAGGTTTTGAAATAAATGAACCCATTTTTGAGGGGGGGGGGGGGGGGGGGGTTCTCAAAAAGGATTTTTGAGAAAGTGAACACAGTAATTGGGAATAAACCCTGATTATGGGGAAAATGAACCCAGTGTGGAGTGGAAATAGAAGCTTTTGTGGAAAATGAACCGTTTTAGGAGGGGAATTCCTGATTTGTGTGAATATGCACCCTGTTTTGGGGGAAAAATAGGATTTTGGGGAAAATGAACCCGGTTTGGGAGGAAAAAATCTGATTTTGGGGGAAATGAATCCAGTTTTGGGAGGGAAATAATGATTTTGGTGAAATTTTTGGTGAATTTTTGATTTTTTTTCCCCAAAATCTTCTATTTCCTCTGAAACACTGGGTTCATTTTCCCCAAAATCAGGTTTTTTTCCCCATTACTGGGTTCATTTTCCCCAAAATAATTTTTTCCCCAAAACTGATTTCATTTTCCCCAAAATAATTTTTTCCCCAAAACTGGGTTCATTTTTCCCATAATCGGGTTTTTTTCCTCCCAAACGGGGTTCATTTTCCCCAAAATTCGGGTTTTTTACCCAATTACTGGGTTCATTTTCCCAAAAATATTTTTTTTCCCAAAATTGGGTTCATTTTCTTTAAAAACGGGTTTTTTTTACCCAAAACTGGGTTCATTTTCTGCATAAATAGCTTTTATCCTCCGGAACTATATTCATTTTCCACAAAATCCTTATTTCCCCCCAAAACTGGATGCTTTTTCTCCAAAATCAGGTGTTCCCCTCCAAACTGATTTCATTTTCCCCAAAATCTTCTATTTCCACTCCACACTGGGTTCATTTTCCCCAAAATCAGGATTTTTTCTCCATTACTGGGTTCATTTTCCCCAAAATCATTTTTTCCCCCAAAACTGGGTTCATTTTCCCCAAATCCGGGGTTTTCCCCCAAAACTGGGTTCATTTTCCCCAAAATCATTTTTTTTTCCCCATTACTGGGTTCATTTTCCCCAAAATAATTTTTTCCCCAAAACTGATTTCATTTTCCCCAAAATAATTTTTTCCCCAAAACTGGGTTCATTTTTCCCATAATCGGGTTTTTTTCCTCCCAAACGGGGTTCATTTTCCCCAAAATTCGGGTTTTTTACCCAATTACTGGGTTCATTTTCCCAAAATAATTTTTTTTCCCCAAAATTGGGTTAATTTTCCTTAAAAACGGGTTTTTTACCCAAAACTGGATTCATTTTCTGCATAAATAGTTTTTATCCTCCGAAACTATATTCATTTTCCACAAAATCCTTATTTCCCCCCAAAACTGGATGCTTTTTCTCCAAAATCAGGTGTTCCTTTCCAAACAGTGTTCATTTTACCCAAAATCTTCTATTTCCACTCCACACTGGGTTCATTTTACCCAAAATCCTTTTTCTCCCCCAAAAACTGGGTACATTTTCACACAAATCAGGTTTTCCCCTCCAAACTGATTTCATTTTCCCCAAAATCTTCAATTTCCACTCCACACTGGGTTCATTTTCCCCAAAATCAGGATTTTTTCTCCATTACTGGGATCATTTTCCCCAAAACCATTTTTTCCCCCAAAACTGTGTTCATTTTCCCCAAAATATGTTTTTTTTTTCCACCAAAACTGGGTTTATTTCCCTAAATATTGGGTTTTCCCGACCAAATTGTGTTCATTTTCTCCAAAACCTGGTTGTTTTGGAGAAGCCCCAATTACTGGCTTTATATCCCAAAAAATTTTTTTTTCCCTCAAAACTGGGTTCATTTTAAATCAAAAACGGGTTATCCCCTCCAAACTGGGTTAATTTTCCCCATAATCAGCTTCCTTCTTCCTAAACTGGGTTCATTTTCCCCAAAATCCTTTTTTTCCACAAAACACTGGGTGCATTTTCACACAAATCTAGTTTTCCCCTCCAGTGTTCATTTTCCCCAAAACCAGGTTTTTTTCCCCTCCAGTGTTCATTTGCCCCAAAATCGGATTTTTTCATCCCAAACTGGGTTGATTTTCCCCAAAGTCGGTTTTTTTACAGCAAAAGTCGGTTCATTTCTCTACAAGTCTTCCCCCCCCCCCAACTCTGCTGATTTTCCCCAAAATTCGGGTTTTTTTTACCCAATTACTGCGTTCATTTTCCCCAAAATAATTTTTTCCCCAAAAACTGGGTTCATTTTCCTTAAAAACGTTTTTTCCCCCCAAAACTGTGTTCATTTTCCGTATAATCAGAATTTTTCCTCCGAAACTAGGTTCATTTTCCGCAAAATCCCTATTAACCCCCAAAACTGGGTACATTTTCACACAAATCAGGTTGTCCCGTCCAAACTGATTTCATTTTCCTCAAAACCTTCTATTTCCACTCCGCACTTGGTTCATTTTCCCCAAAATCAGGATTTTTCCCCATTGCTGGGTTCATTTTCTCCAAAATCAGGGTTTTTTCTCACAAAGTGGGTTAATTTTTCCAAAAATCATTTTTTTACCCCAAAACTGGGTTCATTTTCCCCAAAATATGTTTTTTCCACCAAAACTGGGTTTATTTCCCTACATATTAGGTTTTCCCCAACAAACTGTGTTCATTTTCCCCAAAATCCGGGTTTTTTACCCGATCACTGGGTTCATTTTCCCCAAAATCATTTTTTTCCCCAAAACTGGGTTCATTTTCCTTGAAAACAGGTTTTTCCGCAAAACTGGGTTCATTTTCCACATAATCAGCTTTTTTCCTCCGAAAATAGGTTCATTTTACATAAAATCCTTATTTCCCCCCAAAACTCAGTTCATTTTCACAAAAATCAGGTTTTCCCCTCCTATCTGATTTCATTTTCCCCAAAATCTTCTATTTCCATTCCACACTGGGTTCATTTTCCCCAAAATCATTTTTTTCCCCATTACTGGGTTCATTTTCCCCAAAATCATTTTTTCCCCCCAAAACTGTGTCCATTTTCCCCAAAATATGGTTTTTTCCACCAAAAATGGGTTCACTTCCCTACAAATTTGGTTTTCCCTACCAAACTGGTTCCATTTTCCCCCAAATTAGAGTTTTTTACCCAATTACTGCGTTCATTTCCCCCAAAATCATTTTTCCCCCCAAAAGGGGTTCATTTTCCGCATAATCAGATTTTTTCCTCCAAAACTAGGTTCATTTTCCACAAAATCCTCCCCCCCCCCCCCCCAAAACTGGGTACATTTTCACACAAATCAGGTTGTCCCCTCCAAACTGATTTCATTTTCCTCAAAATATTCTATTTCCACTCCGCACTTGGTTCATTTTCCCCAAAATCAGGATTTTTCCCCATTACTGCGTTCATTTTCCCCAAAATATATTTTTTTCCACAAAACTGGGTTTATTTCCCTACAAATTGGGTTTTCCCCACCAGACTGGGTTCATTTTTCTCCAAAATCCGGGGTTTTTACCCAATTACTGGCTTTATTTCCACAAAATATTTTTTCCCCCCCAAACTGGGTTCATTTCCCCCATAATCAGCTTCTCTCCTCCCAAACTGGGTTCATTTTCCCCAAAATAATTTTTTCCCCCAAAAAACTGGGTTCATTTTCCTCAAAATATGTTTTTTCCACCAAAAATGGGTTTATTTCCCTACATATCGGTTTTTCCCCACCAAATTGTGTTCATTTTCCCCAACATATGGATTTTTGAACCAGTTACTGGCTTTATTTCCCCAAAATCTTTTTTTTTTCCTTCAAAACTGGGTTCATTTTCACCAAATATGTTTTTTTCCCCCAAAACTGGTTTCATTTTCCCCATAATCAGCTTCTTTCCTCCCAAACTGTGTTCATTTTCCCCAGAATCCGGGTTTTCCAATTACTGGGTTCATTTCCCGAAAATTATTTTTTTTTTCCCCCATAATTGGGGTAATTTGCCCCAAAATCGGATTTTTTCCTCCCTAACTGGGTTCATTTTCCCCTAAGTCAGATTTTTCCACCAAAACTCAGTTCATTTCCCGAATTTTGTGGAAAATGAACCCAGTTTCAGAGGGAAAAACTGATTATGCAGAAAATGAACCCAGTTTTGGGGAAAACAATTATTTTGGAGAAAACGAACCCAGTAATTGGGTAAAAAAACCGAATTTTGGGGAAAATGAACAAAGTTTGGGGGGGAAAAACCAACTTCTAGGGAAATGAACCGAGTTTTGGTGGAAAAATCCCGAATTTAGGGAAAATGGACCCAGTTTTGGGGGAAAAATCTGTTTTTGGGGAAAATGAACCAAGTGTGGAGTGGAAATAGAAGATTTTGGGGAAAATGAATACTGTTTTGAGGGGAAAACCTGATTTGTGTGAAAATAAACCCAGTTTTGGGGGGAAATAAGGATTTTGTGGAAAATGAACCTAGTTTCGGAGGAAAAATGCTGATTATGCGGAAAATGAACCCAGTTTTGGGGAAAAAAAATATTTTGGGAAAATGAACCCAGTAATTGGGTTAAAAAAATCGAATTTTGGGGAAAATGAACAAAGTTTTGGGCGGAGGAAACCAACTTGTAGGGAAATGAACCGAGTTTGGGAGGAAAGAAGCTGATTATGGTGAAAATTAACCCAGTTTTGGGGGAAAAAACCTGATTTGTATGAAAATGCATCCAGTTTGGGGGGGGGGGGGGGGCTAAGTGATTTTGGGGAAAATTAACCCAGTAATTTTGTAAAATTTTGTAAAAAACCCTAATTTGGGGGAAAATGAAGACAGTTTGGGGGGAAAACCCAACTTGTAGGTAAATGGTCTCTGTTTTGGTGGAAAAAAATCGATTTTGGGGAAAATGAACAGTGCTTTGGGAAAAAATTATTTTGGGGAAATGAACCCAGTAATTGGGAAATAAACCCGGATTTGGGGGAAAATGAAATCAGTTTGGAGGGGAAAATCTCATTTGTGTGAAAATGCAGCCAGTTTTTTTTTGGGGGGGGGTGGGGAGGGGGGGAAACGATTTCGGGAAAATGAACTCAGTTTTGGTGGAGAAAAACCGATTTTGGGGAAATGAATCCAGTAATGGGGAAAAAAATGATTTTGGGGAAAATAAACCCAGTGTGGAGTGGAAATAGAAGATTTTTGGAAAATGTAATCAGTTTGGAGGGGAAAACCTGATTTGTGTGAAAATGCACCCAGTTTTTGTGGGAAAAAAAGGATTTTGGGGAAAATGAACCCAATTTGGGAGGAAAAAAACCCGATTTTGGGGAAAATGAATCCAGTCGGGGGGAGAAAAAAAAACCCTCATTTTCCACAAAATATGTTTTATTCCAGCAAAACTGGGTTCATTTCCCTACAATTTCATTTTCCACAGAATCTGTTTCTTTCCACCTTAACTGTGTTCCTTTCCCTACAAAATGGGTTTTCCCCCCCCCAAACTCTGTTCATTTTCCCCATAATCGGTTTTTTCCCCATTACTGGTTCATTTTCCCCATAACTGGGTTTATTATATTCAAAAACGGCTTTTTCCCCACAAACTGGCTTCATTTTCCCCATAATCAGTTTTTTTTCTCCCAAACTGGGTTAATTCCTCCCAAAATCTGAAATGACTGTTCGTCAGGGAGGCAAGAAGAAGACCGTCGGGATGTCTTTAGAACCGCGGGCAGAGACAGCTTTCTGAGCGGTTTCAGTTTAGAGAGCCAACCGGCAAGAAAGGCGCTGTCTCCGGACCAACGTAATGTTTGCAGCCGGAATGTGGTGTGAAAGCCGGGGAAACACTGTGAAGGCTGCTCAAGAAAGCAGGAGCAGATCCTCACTTTGCCTGTATTTGTAAGCCTTCGAGAGAGGAATACCCTGCCGGTAAAAAGCTTTCTCTTCTGGCAGCTATTCATGGAAGGAAATTCCAGGATTCTTTAAATTCAAAGGGTTAGTTTCTGCACTCCCTTGGAGGAAAAACAAAACCGTGCAGTTCAGAGAATGTGTGTGAATTCGCTGCCGGCTGTTGTAACAAGTTTCAGCAGAAACAGTTTGCAGAGGCTGAAGGTAATGGACAGGAAAAAAGGGATCTCTCGTCCTTGAACACGAACAGATCATCCGATTATTTGTTTTCTAAATACATTGTTAGGAGATTAGATGTCATGCTAAAACATTTCCAAAATAGAAAAGTCGGGGGTGGGTAGGAGGCAAGATTTTAGACTGCTGTGGGCGCGCTTTAATATGCTGCTAGAAATCGGAAAAGACTGTTCGTCAGGGAGGCAAGCAGCAGACCGCCGGGATGTCTGTAGAACCGCGGCGAGAGGCAGCTTTCCGACCGGCTTCAGTTTAGAGAGCTAGCCGGTAAGAGAAGGCACTGTCTCCCGAACAACGTAATGTTTGCAGCTGAAGCCTACTGTGAAAGCCGGGGCTACACTGTGAAGGCTGCGCAAGAAAGCAAAAGCAGCTCGACTCTTTGCCTTCGAGAGAGGAATAGCCAGCCGCTAAAATGCTTTCTCTTCTAGCAGCGATTCATGGAAGAACATTCTGTGATTCTTTAAAATCAAGGGGTTAGTTTCTGCTCTCCTTTGGAGAAACACAAAACCGTGCCGTTCAGAGAATGTGCTGTGGATTCCCTGCCTGCTGTTTCAGTAGAAAGAGTTTGCAGAGGCTGATGAGACTACACTGGAAAACAGGGATCCCTCGTCCTTGAAGCACGAGCAGATCATCTGATAATATTCCCTTTAATTACATTGTTAGAAGATGAAAAGTCATGCTAAAACAATTTTCATAAATAGCAAGTTTCTAAGAGAGAAAGATTTTAGACTCATCTGCATGCGCTGTGATGTGATGCTAGATATCTGAAATGACTGCTCCTCAGAGCGGCAAGGAGCAGACAGCCGAGATGTCTGTGGAACCGCGGCCAGAGACAGCTTTCTGAGCGGTTTCAGTTTAGAGAGCCAGCCGGCAAGAAAGGCGCTGTCTCCGGACCAACGTAATGTTTGCAGCCGGAATGTGGTGTGAAAGCCGGGGAAACACTGTGAAGGCTGCTCAAGAAAGCAGGAGCAGATCCTCACTTTGCCTGTATTTGTAAGCCTTCGAGAGAGGAATACCCTGCCGGTAAAAAGCTTTCTCTTCTGGCAGCTATTCATGGAAGGAAATTCCAGGATTCTTTAAATTCAAAGGGTTAGTTTCTGCACTCCCTTGGAGGAAAAACAAAACCGTGCAGTTCAGAGAATGTGTGTGAATTCGCTGCCGGCTGTTGTAACAAGTTTCAGCAGAAACAGTTTGCCGAGGCTGAAGGGAATGGACAGGAAAAAAGGGATCTCTCGTCCTTGAACACGAACAGATCATCCGATTATTTGTCTTTTAAATACATTGTTAGGAGATTAGATGTCATGCTAAAACATTTCCAAAATAGAAAAATTCGGGGGTGGGTAGGAGGCAAGAGTTTAGACAGCTGTGGGAGCGCTTTATTATGCTGCTAGAAATCGGAAAAGACTGTTCGTCAGGGAGGCAAGCAGCAGACCGCCGGGATGTCTGTAGAACCGCGGCGAGAGGCAGCTTTCCGACCGGCTTCAGTTTAGAGAGCTAGCCGGTAAG
Organism: Tapera naevia; assembly: GCA_033556795.1. Classification (NCBI taxonomy): domain Eukaryota; kingdom Metazoa; phylum Chordata; class Aves; order Cuculiformes; family Neomorphidae; genus Tapera; species Tapera naevia. The sequence goes on along the minus strand of JAUMJJ010000852.1, from coordinate 12,113 downwards.
AGAAGGCACTGTCTCCCGAACAACGTAATGTTTGCAGCTGAAGCCTACTGTGAAAGCCGGGGCTACACTGTGAAGGCTGCGCAAGAAAGCAAAAGCAGCTCGACTCTTTGCCTGTATTTGTCAGCCTTCGAGAGAGGAATAGCCTGCCGCTAAAATGCTTTCTCTTCTAGCAGCGATTCATGGAAGAACATTCCAGGAGTCTTTAAAATCAAAGGGTTAGTTTCTGCTCTCCTTTGGAGAAACACAAAACCGTGCCGTTCAGAGAATGTGCTGTGGATTCCCTGCCTGCTGTTTCAGTAGAAAGAGTTTGCAGAGGCTGATGAGACTACACTGGAAAACAGGGATCCCTCGTCCTTGAAGCACGAGCAGATCATCTGATAATATTCCCTTTAATTACATTGTTAGAAGATGAAAAGTCATGCTAAAACAATTTTCATAAATAGCAAGTTTCTAAGAGAGAAAGATTTTAGACTCATCTGCATGCGCTGTGATGTGATGCTAGATATCTGAAATGACTGCTCCTCAGAGAGGCAAGGAGCAGACAGCCGAGATGTCTGTGAAACCGCGGCCAGAGATAGCTTTCTGAGCGGTTTCAGTTTAGAGAGCCAGCCGGCAAGAAAGGCGCTGTCTCCGGACCAACGTAATGTTTGCAGCCGGAATGTGGTGTGAAAGCCGGGGAAACACTGTGAAGGCTGCTCAAGAAAGCAGGAGCAGATCCTCTCTTTGCCTGTATTTGTTAGCCTTCGAGTGAGGAATACCCTGCCGGTAAAAAGCTTTCTCTTCTTGCAGCTATTCATGGAAGGAAATTCCAGGATTCTTTAAAATCAAGGGGTTAGGTTTTGAAATAAATGAACCCATTTTTGAGGGGGGGGGGGGGGGGGGGGGTGGTAAAAGGATTTTTGAGAAAGTGAACACAGTAATTGGGAATAAACCCTGATTATGGGGAAAATGAACCCAGTGTGGAGTGGAAATAGAAGCTTTTGTGGAAAATGAACCGTTTTAGGAGGGGAAAACCTGATTTGTGTGAATATGCACCCTGTTTTGGGGGAAAAATAGGATTTTGGGGAAAATGAACCCGGTTTGGGAGGAAAAAATCTGATTTTGGGGGAAATGAATCCAGTTTTGGGAGGGAAATAATGATTTTGGTGAAATTTTTGGTGAATTTTTGATTTTTTTTTTCCCCAAAATCTTCTATTTCCTCTGAAACACTGGGTTCATTTTCCCCAAAATCAGTTTTTTTTCCCCATTACTGGGTTCATTTTCCCCAAAATAATTTTTTCCCCAAAACTGATTTCATTTTCCCCAAAATATTTTTTTCCCCAAAACTGGGTTCATTTTTCCCATAATCGGGTTTTTTTCCTCCCAAACGGGGTTCATTTTCCCTAAAATTCGGGTTTTTTACCCAATTACTGGGTTCATTTTCCCAAAAATATTTTTTTTTTCCCAAAATTGGGTTCATTTTCTTTAAAAACGGTTTTTTTTTACCCAAAACTGGGTTCATTTTCTGCATAAATAGCTTTTATCCTCCGGAACTATATTCATTTTCCACAAAATCCTTATTTCCCCCCAAAACTGGATGCTTTTTCTCCAAAATCAGGTGTTCCCCTCCAAACTGATTTCATTTTCCCCAAAATCTTCTATTTCCACTCCACACTGGGTTCATTTTCCCCAAAATCAGGATTTTTTCTCCATTACTGGGTTCATTTTCCCCAAAATCATTTTTTCCCCCAAAACTGGGTTCATTTTCCCCAAATCCGGGGTTTTCCCCCAAAACTGGGTTCATTTTCCCCAAAATCATTTTTTTTCCCCATTACTGGGTTCATTTTCCCCAAAATAATTTTTTCCCCAAAACTGGGTTCATTTTTCCCATAATCGGGTTTTTTTCCTCCCAAACAAACTGTGTTCATTTTCCCCAAAATTCGGGTTTTTTACCCAATTACTGGGTTCATTTTCCCAAAATAATTTTTTTTCCCCAAAATTGGGTTCATTTTCCTTAAAAACGGGTTTTTTACCCAAAACTGGATTCATTTTCTGCATAAATAGTTTTTATCCTCCGAAACTATATTCATTTTCCACAAAATCCTTATTTCCCCCCAAAACTGGATGCTTTTTCTCCAAAATCAGGTGTTCCCCTCCAAACAGTGTTCATTTTACCCAAAATCTTCTATTTCCACTCCACACTGGGTTCATTTTACCCAAAATCCTTTTTCTCCCCCAAAAACTGGGTACATTTTCACACAAATCAGGTTTTCCCCTCCAAACTGATTTCATTTTCCCCAAAATCTTCAATTTCCACTCCACACTGGGTTCATTTTCCCCAAAATCAGGATTTTTTCTCCATTACTGGGATCATTTTCCCCAAAACCATTTTTTCCCCCAAAACTGTGTTCATTTTCCCCAAAATATGTTTTTTTTTTTCCACCAAAACTGGGTTTATTTCCCTAAATATTGGGTTTTCCCGACCAAATTGTGTTCATTTTCTCCAAAACCTGGTTGTTTTGGAGAAGCCCCAATTACTGGCTTTATATCCCAAAAAATTTTTTTTCCCTCAAAACTGGGTTCATTTTAAATCAAAAACGGGTTATCCCCTCCAAACTGGGTTAATTTCCCCATAATCAGCTTCCTTCTTCCTAAACTGGGTTCATTTTCCCCAAAATCCTTTTTTTCCACAAAACACTGGGTGCATTTTCACACAAATCTAGTTTTCCCCTCCAGTGTTCATTTTCCCCAAAACCAGGTTTTTTTCCCCTCCAGTGTTCATTTGCCCCAAAATCGGATTTTTTCCTCCCAAACTGGGTTGATTTTCCCCAAAGTCGGTTTTTTTACAGCAAAAGTCGGTTCATTTCTCTACAAGTCTTCCCCCCCCCCCAACTCTGCTGATTTTCCCCAAAATTCGGGTTTTTTTTACCCAATTACTGCGTTCATTTTCCCCAAAATAATTTTTTCCCCAAAAACTGGGTTCATTTTCCTTAAAAACGTTTTTTTCCCCCAAAACTGTGTTCATTTTCCGTATAATCAGAATTTTTCCTCCGAAACTAGGTTCATTTTCCGCAAAATCCCTATTAACCCCCAAAACTGGGTACATTTTCACACAAATCAGGTTGTCCCCTCCAAACTGATTTCATTTTCCTCAAAATATTCTATTTCCACTCCGCACTTGGTTCATTTTCCCCAAAATCAGGATTTTTCCCCATTACTGCGTTCATTTTCCCCAAAATATATTTTTTCCACAAAACTGGGTTTATTTCCCTACAAATTGGGTTTTCCCCACCAGACTGGGTTCATTTTTCTCCAAAATCCGGGGTTTTTACCCAATTACTGGCTTTATTTCCACAAAATATTTTTTCCCCCCCAAACTGGGTTCATTTTCCCCATAATCAGCTTCTCTCCTCCCAAACTGGGTTCATTTTCCCCAAAATCCTTTTTTTCTTCAAAACACTGGGTGCATTTTCACACAACTCAAGTTTTCCCCTCCAAACAGTGTTCATTTTCCCCAAAATCAGGTTTTTTCCCCATTACTGGGTTCATTTCCCCAAAATCGGGTTTTTTCCCCCAAAACTGGGTTCATTTTCCCCAAAATCGTTTTTTTCCCTCCTAAACTGGGTTGATTTTCCCCAAAGTTGGTTTTTTTCGAGCAAAACTCGGTTCATTTCCCTACAAGTTGGTTCCCCCCCCCCCAAACTCTGTTCATTTTCCAAAAAAATCGGGTTTTTTACACGATTACTGGGTTCATTTTCCCCAAAATAATTTTTTTCCCCCAAACTGGGTTCATTTTCCTTAAAAATGGATTTTTCCCCCAAAACTGGGTTCATTTTCTGTATAATCAGAATTTTTTTCCCTCCAAAACTAGGTTCATTTTCCAGAAAATCCCTATTAACCCCCAAAACTGGGTACATTTTCACACAAATCAGGTTGTCCCCTCCAAACTGATTTCATTTTCCTCAAAATCTTCTATTTCCACTCCGCACTTGGTTCATTTTCCCCAAAATCAGGATTTTTCCCCATTACTGCGTTCATTTTCCCCAAAATATATTTTTTCCACAAAACTGGGTTTATTTCCCTACAAATTGGGTTTTCCCCACCAGACTGGGTTCATTTTTCTCCAAAATCCGGGGTTTTTACCCAATTACTGGCTTTATTTCCACAAAATATTTTTTCCCCCCCAAACTGGGTTCATTTTCCCCATAATCAGCTTCTCTCCTCCCAAACTGGGTTCATTTCCCCAAAATCCTTTTTGTCTTCAAAACACTGGGTGCATTTTCACACAAATCAAGTTTTCCCCTCCAAACAGTGTTCATTTTCCCCAAAATCAGGTTTTTTCCCCATTACTGGGTTCATTTCCCCAAAATCGGGTTTTTTCCCCCAAAACTGGGTTCATTTTCCCCAAAATCGTTTTTTTCCCTCCTAAACTGGGTTGATTTTCCCCAAAGTTGGTTTTTTTCGAGCAAAACTCGGTTCATTTCCCTACAAGTTGGTTCCCCCCCCCCCAAACTCTGTTCATTTTCCAAAAAAATCGGGTTTTTTACACGATTACTGGGTTCATTTTCCCCAAAATAATTTTTTTCCCCCAAACTGGGTTCATTTTCCTTAAAAATGGATTTTTCCCTCCAAAACTAGGTTCATTTTCCAGAAAATCCCTATTAACCCCCAAAACTGGGTACATTTTCACACAAATCAGGTTGTCCCCTCCAAACTGATTTCATTTTCCTCAAAATCTTCTATTTCCACTCCGCACTTGGTTCATTTTCCCCAAAATCAGGATTTTTCCCCATTACTGCGTTCATTTTCCCCAAAATATATTTTTTCCACAAAACTGGGTTTATTTCCCTACAAATTGGGTTTTCCCCACCAGACTGGGTTCATTTTTCTTCAAAATCCGGGGTTTTTACCCAATTACTGGCTTTATTTCCACAAAATAATTTTCCCCCCCAAACTGGGTTCATTTCCCCCATAATCAGCTTCTCTCCTCCCAAACTGGGTTCATTTTCCCCAAAATAATTTTTTCCCCCAAAAAACTGGGTTCATTTTCCTCAAAATATGTTTTTTCCACCAAAAATGGGTTTATTTCCCTACATATCGGTTTTTCCCCACCAAATTGTGTTCATTTTCCCCAACATATGGATTTTTGAACCAGTTACTGGCTTTATTTCCCCAAAATCTTTTTTTTTTCCTTCAAAACTGGGTTCATTTTCACCAAATATGTTTTTTTTCCCCCAAAACTGGTTTCATTTTCCCCATAATCAGCTTCTTTCCTCCCAAACTGTGTTCATTTTCCCCAGAATCCGGGTTTTCCAATTACTGGGTTCATTTCCCGAAAATTATTTTTTTTTTCCCCCATAATTGGGGTAATTTGCCCCAAAATCGGATTTTTTCCTCCCTAACTGGGTTCATTTTCCCCAAAGTCAGTTTTTTTCCACCAAAACTCAGTTCATTTCCCGAATTTTGTGGAAAATGAACCCAGTTTCAGAGGGAAAAACTGATTATGCAGAAAATGAACCCAGTTTTGGGGAAAACAATTATTTTGGAGAAAACGAACCCAGTAATTGGGTAAAAAAACCGAATTTTGGGGAAAATGAACAAAGTTTGGGGGGGAAAAACCAACTTCTAGGGAAATGAACCGAGTTTTGGTGGAAAAATCCCGAATTTAGGGAAAATGGACCCAGTTTTGGGGGAAAAATCTGTTTTTGGGGAAAATGAACCAAGTGTGGAGTGGAAATAGAAGATTTTGGGGAAAATGAATACTGTTTTGAGGGGAAAACCTGATTTGTGTGAAAATAAACCCAGTTTAGGGGGGAAATAAGGATTTTGTGGAAAATGAACCTAGTTTCGGAGGAAAAATGCTGATTATGCGGAAAATGAACCCAGTTTTGGGGAAAAAAATATTTTGGGAAAATGAACCCAGTAATTGGGTTAAAAAAATCGAATTTTGGGGAAAATGAACAAAGTTTTGGGCGGAGGAAACCAACTTGTAGGGAAATGAACCGAGTTTGGGAGGAAAGAAGCTGATTATGGTGAAAATTAACCCAGTTTTGGGGGAAAAAACCTGATTTGTATGAAAATGCATCCAGTTTGGGGGGGGGGGGGGGCTAAGTGATTTTGGGGAAAATTAACCCAGTAATTTTGTAAAATTTTGTAAAAAACCCTAATTTGGGGGAAAATGAACACAGTTTGGGGGGAAAACCCAACTTGTAGGTAAATGGTCTCTGTTTTGGTGGAAAAAAATCGATTTTGGGGAAAATGAACAGTGCTTTGGGAAAAAATTATTTTGGGGAAATGAACCCAGTAATTGGGAAATAAACCCGGATTTGGGGGAAAATGAAATCAGTTTGGAGGGGAAAATCTCATTTGTGTGAAAATGCAGCCAGTTTTTTTTGGGGGGGGGGGGGGAGGGGGGGAAACGATTTCGGGAAAATGAACTCAGTTTTGGTGGAGAAAAACCGATTTTGGGGAAATGAATCCAGTAATGGGGAAAAAAATGATTTTGGGGAAAATAAACCCAGTGTGGAGTGGAAATAGAAGATTTTTGGAAAATGTAATCAGTTTGGAGGGGAAAACCTGATTTGTGTGAAAATGCACCCAGTTTTTGTGGGAAAAAAAGGATTTTGGGGAAAATGAACCCAATTTGGGAGGAAAAAAACCCGATTTTGGGGAAAATGAATCCAGTCGGGGGGAGAAAAAAACCCTCATTTTCCACAAAATATGTTTTATTCCAGCAAAACTGGGTTCATTTCCCTACAATTTCATTTTCCACAGAATCTGTTTCTTTCCACCTTAACTGTGTTCCTTTCCCTACAAAATGGGTTTTCCCCCCCCCAAACTCTGTTCATTTTCCCCATAATCGTTTTTTTCCCCATTACTGGTTCATTTTCCCCATAACTGGGTTTATTATATTCAAAAACGGTTTTTTCCCCACAAACTGGCTTCATTTTCCCCATAATCAGTTTTTTTTCTCCCAAACTGGGTTAATTCCTCCCAAAATCTGAAATGACTGTTCGTCAGGGAGGCAAGAAGAAGACGGCCGGGATGTCTTTAGAACCGCGGCGAGAGGCAGCTTTCTGAGCGGTTTCAGTTTAGAGAGCTAGCCGGTAAGAGAAGGCACTGTCTCCCGAACAACGTAATGTTTGCAGCTGAAGCCTACTGTGAAAGCCGGGGCTACACTGTGAAGGCTGCGCAAGAAAGCAAAAGCAGCTCGACTCTTTGCCTGTATTTGTCAGCCTTCGAGAGAGGAATAGCCTGCCGCTAAAATGCTTTCTCTTCTAGCAGCGATTCATGGAAGAACATTCTGTGATTCTTTAAAATCAAGGGGTTAGTTTCTGCTCTCCTTTGGAGAAACACAAAACCTTGCCGTTCAGAGAATGTGCTGTGGATTCCCTGCCTGCTGTTTCAGTAGAAAGAGTTTGCAGAGGCTGATGAGACTACACTGGAAAACAGGGATCCCTCGTCCTTGAAGCACGAGCAGATCATCTGATAATATTCCCTTTAATTACATTGTTAGAAGATGAAAAGTCATGCTAAAACAATTTTCATAAATAGCAAGTTTCTAAGAGAGAAAGATTTTAGACTCATCTGCATGGGCTGTGATGTGATGCTAGATATCTGAAATGACTGCTCCTCAGAGCGGCAAGGAGCAGACAGCCGAGATGTCTGTGGAACCGCGGCCAGAGACAGCTTTCTGAGCGGTTTCAGTTTAGAGAGCCAGCCGGCAAGAAAGGCGCTGTCTCCGGACCAACGTAATGTTTGCAGCCGGAATGTGGTGTGAAAGCCGGGGAAACACTGTGAAGGCTGCTCAAGAAAGCAGGAGCAGATCCTCACTTTGCCTGTATTTGTAAGCCTTCGAGAGAGGAATACCCTGCCGGTAAAAAGCTTTCTCTTCTGGCAGCTATTCATGGAAGGAAATTCCAGGATTCTTTAAATTCAAAGGGTTAGTTTCTGCACTCCCTTGGAGGAAAAACAAAACCGTGCAGTTCAGAGAATGTGTGTGAATTCGCTGCCGGCTGTTGTAACAAGTTTCAGCAGAAACAGTTTGCCGAGGCTGAAGGGAATGGACAGGAAAAAAGGGATCTCTCGTCCTTGAACACGAACAGATCATCCGATTATTTGTTTTCTAAATACATTGTTAGGAGATTAGATGTCATGCTAAAACATTTCCAAAATAGAAAAGTCGGGGGTGGGTAGGAGGCAAGATTTTAGACTGCTGTGGGCGCGCTTTAATATGCTGCTAGAAATCGGAAAAGACTGTTCGTCAGGGAGGCAAGCAGCAGACCGCCGGGATGTCTGTAGAACCGCGGCGAGAGGCAGCTTTCCGACCGGCTTCAGTTTAGAGAGCTAGCCGGTAAGAGAAGGCACTGTCTCCCGAACAACGTAATGTTTGCAGCTGAAGCCTACTGTGAAAGCCGGGGCTACACTGTGAAGGCTGCGCAAGAAAGCAAAAGCAGCTCGACTCTTTGCCTGTATTTGTCAGCCTTCGAGAGAGGAATAGCCAGCCGCTAAAATGCTTTCTCTTCTAGCAGCGATTCATGGAAGAACATTCTGTGATTCTTTAAAATCAAGGGGTTAGTTTCTGCTCTCCTTTGGAGAAACACAAAACCGTGCCGTTCAGAGAATGTGCTGTGGATTCCCTGCCTGCTGTTTCAGTAGAAAGAGTTTGCAGAGGCTGATGAGACTACACTGGAAAACAGGGATCCCTCGTCCTTGAAGCACGAGCAGATCATCTGATAATATTCCCTTTAATTACATTGTTAGAAGATGAAAAGTCATGCTAAAACAATTTTCATAAATAGCAAGTTTCTAAGAGAGAAAGATTTTAGACTCATCTGCATGCGCTGTGATGTGATGCTAGATATCTGAAATGACTGCTCCTCAGAGCGGCAAGGAGCAGACAGCCGAGATGTCTGTGGAACCGCGGCCAGAGACAGCTTTCTGAGCGGTTTCAGTTTAGAGAGCCAGCCGGCAAGAAAGGCGCTGTCTCCGGACCAACGTAATGTTTGCAGCCGGAATGTGGTGTGAAAGCCGGGGAAACACTGTGAAGGCTGCTCAAGAAAGCAGGAGCAGATCCTCACTTTGCCTGTATTTGTAAGCCTTCGAGAGAGGAATACCCTGCCGGTAAAAAGCTTTCTCTTCTGGCAGCTATTCATGGAAGGAAATTCCAGGATTCTTTAAATTCAAAGGGTTAGTTTCTGCACTCCCTTGGAGGAAAAACAAAACCGTGCAGTTCAGAGAATGTGTGTGAATTCGCTGCCGGCTGTTGTAACAAGTTTCAGCAGAAACAGTTTGCCGAGGCTGAAGGGAATGGACAGGAAAAAAGGGATCTCTCGTCCTTGAACACGAACAGATCATCCGATTATTTGTCTTTTAAATACATTGTTAGGAGATTAGATGTCATGCTAAAACATTTCCAAAATAGAAAAATTCGGGGGTGGGTAGGAGGCAAGAGTTTAGACAGCTGTGGGAGCGCTTTATTATGCTGCTAGAAATCGGAAAAGACTGTTCGTCAGGGAGGCAAGCAGCAGACCGCCGGGATGTCTGTAGAACCGCGGCGAGAAGCAGCTTTCCGACCGGCTTCAGTTTAGAGAGCTAGCCGGTAAGAGAAGGCACTGTCTCCCGAACAACGTAATGTTTGCAGCTGAAGCCTACTGTGAAAGCCGGGGCTACACTGTGAAGGCTGCGCAAGAAAGCAAAAGCAGCTCGACTCTTTGCCTGTATTTGTCAGCCTTCGAGAGAGGAATAGCCTGCCGCTAAAATGCTTTCTCTTCTAGCAGCGATTCATGGAAGAACATTCTGTGATTCTTTAAAATCAAGGGGTTAGTTTCTGCTCTCCTTTGGAGAAACACAAAACCGTGCCGTTCAGAGAATGTGCTGTGGATTCCCTGCCTGCTGTTTCAGTAGAAAGAGTTTGCAGAGGCTGATGAGACTACACTGGAAAACAGGGATCCCTCGTCCTTGAAGCACGAGCAGATCATCTGATAATATTCCCTTTAATTACATTGTTAGAAGATGAAAAGTCATGCTAAAACAATTTTCATAAATAGCAAGTTTCTAAGAGAGAAAGATTTTAGACTCATCTGCATGCGCTGTGATGTGATGCTAGATATCTGAAATGACTGCTCCTCAGAGAGGCAAGGAGCAGACAGCCGAGATGTCTGTGAAACCGCGGCCAGAGATAGCTTTCTGAGCGGTTTCAGTTTAGAGAGCCAGCCGGCAAGAAAGGCGCTGTCTCCGGACCAACGTAATGTTTGCAGCCGGAATGTGGTGTGAAAGCCGGGGAAACACTGTGAAGGCTGCTCAAGAAAGCAGGAGCAGATCCTCTCTTTGCCTGTATTTGTTAGCCTTCGAGTGAGGAATACCCTGCCGGTAAAAAGCTTTCTCTTCTTGCAGCTATTCATGGAAGGAAATTCCAGGATTCTTTAAAATCAAGGGGTTAGGTTTTGAAATAAATGAACCCATTTTTGAGGGGGGGGGGGGGGGGGGGGGGGTGGTAAAAGGATTTTTGAGAAAGTGAACACAGTAATTGGGAATAAACCCTGATTATGGGGAAAATGAACCCAGTGTGGAGTGGAAATAGAAGCTTTTGTGGAAAATGAACCGTTTTAGGAGGGGAAAACCTGATTTGTGTGAATATGCACCCTGTTTTGGGGGAAAAATAGGATTTTGGGGAAAATGAACCCGGTTTGGGAGGAAAAAATCTGATTTTGGGGGAAATGAATCCAGTTTTGGGAGGGAAATAATGATTTTGGTGAAATTTTTGGTGAATTTTTGATTTTTTTTTCCCCAAAATCTTCTATTTCCTCTGAAACACTGGGTTCATTTTCCCCAAAATCAGTTTTTTTTCCCCATTACTGGGTTCATTTTCCCCAAAATAATTTTTTCCCCAAAACTGATTTCATTTTCCCCAAAATATTTTTTTCCCCAAAACTGGGTTCATTTTTCCCATAATCGGGTTTTTTTCCTCCCAAACGGGGTTCATTTTCCCCAAAATTCGGGTTTTTTACCCAATTACTGGGTTCATTTTCCCAAAAATATTTTTTTTTTCCCAAAATTGGGTTCATTTTCTTTAAAAACGGGTTTTTTTACCCAAAACTGGGTTCATTTTCTGCATAAATAGCTTTTATCCTCCGGAACTATATTCATTTTCCACAAAATCCTTATTTCCCCCCAAAACTGGATGCTTTTTCTCCAAAATCAGGTGTTCCCCTCCAAACTGATTTCATTTTCCCCAAAATCTTCTATTTCCACTCCACACTGGGTTCATTTTCCCCAAAATCAGGATTTTTTCTCCATTACTGGGTTCATTTTCCCCAAAATCATTTTTTCCCCCAAAACTGGGTTCATTTTCCCCAAATCCGGGGTTTTCCCCCAAAACTGGGTTCATTTTCCCCAAAATCATTTTTTTTTCCCCATTACTGGGTTCATTTTCCCCAAAATAATTTTTTCCCCAAAACTGATTTCATTTTCCCCAAAATAATTTTTTCCCCAAAACTGGGTTCATTTTTCCCATAATCGGGTTTTTTTCCTCCCAAACAAACTGTGTTCATTTTCCCCAAAATTCGGGTTTTTTACCCAATTACTGGGTTCATTTTCCCAAAATAATTTTTTTTCCCCAAAATTGGGTTCATTTTCCTTAAAAACGGGTTTTTTACCCAAAACTGGATTCATTTTCTGCATAAATAGTTTTTATCCTCCGAAACTATATTCATTTTCCACAAAATCCTTATTTCCCCCCAAAACTGGATGCTTTTTCTCCAAAATCAGGTGTTCCCCTCCAAACAGTGTTCATTTTACCCAAAATCTTCTATTTCCACTCCACACTGGGTTCATTTTACCCAAAATCCTTTTTCTCCCCCAAAAACTGGGTACATTTTCACACAAATCAGGTTTTCCCCTCCAAACTGATTTCATTTTCCCCAAAATCTTCAATTTCCACTCCACACTGGGTTCATTTTCCCCAAAATCAGGATTTTTTCTCCATTACTGGGATCATTTTCCCCAAAACCATTTTTTCCCCCAAAACTGTGTTCATTTTCCCCAAAATATGTTTTTTTTTTCCACCAAAACTGGGTTTATTTCCCTAAATATTGGGTTTTCCCGACCAAATTGTGTTCATTTTCTCCAAAACC
>JAUMJJ010000851.1:0-32876 GCA_033556795.1 Tapera naevia | reverse complement strand
CCTCCTCTCCGCCCCTCCCCGTCGGTCGTAAAAGAGCCGTAAAGCGGGGCGGGAGCGCTTGGCGACCCCTCTCGGTCGTAAAAGAGCCGTAAAGGGGGGCGGGAGCGCTTTGCGGCAGCGGCGGCGGTAGCGGGAGGGGCGGTGCTTTGTGACCCCCCCGCCCCCACTTCGTGCCCCCCCCCCCGTTTCCCCTTCCCCTCCGTGACCCCGTGCTCCCCGTTGCTCCCCCCTTTGCCTCCTCCGTGCCCCCCCATTCCTCCCATCCCCTTCTCCCCCTCCGTGACCCCCCGTAGCCCCCCCCATCTCCCTCCTTCTCCCCCCTTCTCTCCCCCTTCTCCCCCTTTCTCCTTTCTCGCCATTCTTCCCCCTTCTCTCTTTTCCCCCTGCCATTGCCCCCCGTGACCCCCCCTTTTCCCTCTCTTCTCCCCCCATTGCCCCCCGTGAACCCCCTTTCTCCATCCCCGTTTCTCCCCCTTTTTCTCCCTCCCATTTCCCCCCCCGAGCCTTTTCTCCACCCTTCTCCACCCCTTTTCTCCCCCTCTTCTCGCCCCCCTTACCCCCCCCCGTGAGCCCCCCTTTCTCTCCCCCTTCCCCTCCTTTGCCCCCTCCCCCCTTCCCCCCGTGCCCCTCTTCCCCCCCCCCCGCGATGCCCCGATGCCCCTCTCGGTGCCGTGGCCATTCCCGGCGGCGCCGCCCCCGCTGCGCTGGGAAATCGCGAGCCGCGTCCTCACGGGGGTCGTGGGGACCTACAGCCGGGTCTGGACCCGTGAGTGGGGGGCGGGGGGGGGGCATGGGGCTGGGAAAGGCCCTGGACAGCCCCCCCTCCGACCCCCTCCCCGCCTCGTGCCCCCCCTCCTCAGGGTACCTGAACCCATAGGGGGGTGCGGGGGGGAGAGTCGAATTGGAGGGGGTCACATAGCAGACCCCCTGACACCCCCCCCCGGTTTCCCCCCACCCCCCCCAGGGTACCTGAACAGGCTGCGGGTGCACGATGCGGGGGTGCTGCACGCCCTGGTTGAGGGGCGGGGGCCGCGCACCCCCCTGCTCACCATTGCCAACCACCAGTCCTGCATGGACGACCCCCACCTCTGGGGTGAGGGGAGGGGGGTCTTGGGGGGGGGGGGGGGGGCACCTCTGGGGTGAGGGCATGGCTGGGGGGGTGAGGGGGCATCCTTGGGGACATCCTGCATGGACAACCCCCACCTCTGGAGTGAGGAGGGGGCCTGAGTGGGGGCAGTCCTGGGGTCTGGCAGAGGGGGCGCAGAGGGTCCCCAGGATGTTGGAGGTGGGGGTGGGTCTGTGTTTCTGGGGATCCCCAGGGGAGTCCCCAGGTTGCTGGGGAGGGGGGGAGAGGTGTGTGGGTCTGGGGGTGCCCCAACCCCCTATGACCCCCTCTACCCCTTTCTCCCCCACCCAGGGGCCCTGAAGCTGCGCCACGTGTGGAACCTGGAGAGGATGCGCTGGTGCGGGGGTCTGAGGGGGTGCAGGGGTGTTTAGGGGGGCTTCAGGGGAGATTCAGAGGGGTCGGGGGGTTCGGGAGGGTCAGAGGGGGTCCTGGGAGTCTCAGGGTTTGGAGGGTCTTGGGGCATCCCATGGGTTTGGGGGTCCTACAAGGATTGGGAGGGGGGTCTGGGGGGTCCCAGGTGTATGGGAGGGTCCCAGGCAGGTCCCAGATGTTCAAGGGTTTTGGGGGAGTCCCAGGGGGATTGGGAGGGGTCTTGGAGGGGGTTCCCGGAGTTTCGGGAGGGGGGCCTGGGGGGCCTGGAGGGTTCAGAGGGGTCTTGGGGGGTCCCAGGGGTTCAAGGGATCACTGGCGGGAGGTTAGGGGGTCCCAGTGTTCCAGGGGGAGTTCTGGTGGTCCCGGGGGGGGGAGGTTGGGGGGTCCCAGGGAGCCCCGTCCTCACTCCCACCCCCGCTGCCAGGACCCCCACAGCCGCTGACATTTGCTTCACGCGGGAGCTGCACTCGCGGTTCTTCAGCCTCGGGCGCTGCGTCCCCGTGTGCAGAGGTGGGACTGGGGGGCACTGGGAGAGACTGGGGAGGGGACTGGGGGGCAACTGGAAGCGCTGGGAGGGCACTGGGGAAGGGATTGGGAGGGACTGGCGGGCACTGGGAGAGACTGGGGAGGGGATTGGGAGGGACTGGGAGGGGGGTGGGGGGGCTGGGAGCACTGGGAGGTGATTGGGAGTAACTGGGGGGTGACTGGGAGGGACGGGAGGGCAACTGGAAGTGCTGAGAGGGGACTGGGGTCGACTGGGAAGGGATTGGGTGGGGGCTGGGGGGCGCTGGGAGGAGCTGGGGGTGACTGGGGGGACTGGGGAGCAGTTGGGGGACTCCCAGTCCATACTGGGAGGCTCCCAGTGACTGAACTGGTTGGGCAGGGGACGGCGTGTACCAGCGCGGGATGGATTTCATACTGGAGAAGCTCAACCAGGGGGAGTGGGTGCACGTGTTCCCCGAGGGTACTGGGAGGGACTGGGAGAGCTGGGTGGGCAACTGGGAGGGAACCGGGAGCACTGGGGGGTTGCTGGGAGGGACTAGGGGAGAACTGGGAGCATTCTGGGGGAGACTGGGAGCATTGGGGGGGACTGGGGAGGGAACTGGGAGCACTGGGAGGGACTGGGCATGCGACTGGGGAGAACTGGGAGCATTGGGGGGTGAACTGGGGGGAATTGGGAACACTGACAGGGGCTGGGAGGGGACGGGGGGAAACTGGGAGCACTGGGGGTGCTGGGGGGGGCGGGGGGCAAATAGGAGGGAACTGGGAGCCAGGGGGAGTCCTGTGCCCCCCCCCCATGCTCCCCCCCTTTTTGCCCCCCTCAAGGCAAAGTGAACCCTGGGCAGGAGTTCGTGCGCTTCAAGTGGGGTGAGACCCCCCCCCCAAAGACCCCCAAGTGCTCCCCCAATTGCTCCTGTGTCCCCCCAAATGCCCCCCTTTCACCCAATTGCCCCTTTGTTTCCCCCATTTCCCCCAAGTGCCCCTCAATTGCCCCCGAAGTTACCCCTCATTTCTCCCCCAATTGCCCCCCCCATTCCTGTTACCACCCACTTCCTCTCCCATTTCCCTCCAATTGCCCCCCTGTCTCCCCAAATTGCCCCCCCCCCCCCAATTGCCCCCTGTTCTCCCCAGGTATCGGGCGGCTCCTGGCCGAGTGCAGCCTCGACCCGGTGGTGCTACCCCTCTGGCACGGGGGTACAGGGGGGGCTCAGGGGGGGAATTGAGGGGGGGGGGGGGGGGGGCACGGGCTGGAGGGGGGGGCCAGGGGGGGGAGCGGGGCTGGGGGCACACAGGACTAGGGGTCCCAAGGGGGCTGGGGGGGAGGTGCAGGGAAGCCCAGGGGGTCCCAACGGGGCTGGGGGGGTGAAGGGTGCAGGGGAGGATCCAAGGGAGGCTGGGGGGGGGGGGGGGGGTCAGGAGGTACCAAAGTGTGTGGGGGGAGGGGGTGGGACAGGAGGTCACGGGGGGGGGGGTTGTAGGGGGGACACAAGGGGTCCCGAGGGTGCTGGGTGGGTCTCAGGGGGCCCCAGTGTGGGGGGGGGACTGACTTGGGGGTCCCAAAGGTGTTGGGGGGTTGGCTGAGATTTGGGGGGCATGGGAGGTGGGGTCGTGTCGTCCCCCCCTTCCCTCTCCCACCACACAGGTGCCCCTCCCTCCCCCCAGGGCTGAACGATGTCCTGCCCAACGCCCCCCCCTACATCCCCCGCGTGGGGCAGGTGAGGAGGGCGTGGGGGTAGGTGTGGGGCAGCCGGGGGGCGCTGGGGGCGCCCCACGGCAAATAATGATGGGTGTGGGGCAGATGTGGGGCACATATGGGGCAGTTGGGCAGATGTGGGGCACTAACTCTGCCCCCAGCGAATCACCGTGGTCGTGGGGCGCCCATTCACCGTCCGAGCGCTGCGGGAGCGGCTCCGCGCCGAGGGGTTGCCGGCTGTGAGTACTTGGGGGGCTGCCCCATAGCGCGGGGTGGGTTGGGGGGGGCGGCAGGGAGCCCCTGCCCCACGGTTCTGCCCCACGGCTCTGCCCCCCAGGACGAGACACGGAAGGCGCTGACAGATTTCGTGCAGAGGGAATTCGAGGCCCTGCGCAGCCGAGCCCGGGCCCTGCACCCAGCCCCATAGCGTGGGGGGCTGCCCCATAGAGGGACACCCTGCCCCATAGCACGTGGGGCACCCCATAGACACCCACCCTGCCCCACAGCTGTGGGGCTGCCCCATAGCACCCCCCCTGCTCCCCTGTGCCGGTGCCAATAAAGGTGGTGAAACCTCAGGGGGGCCCTGGATATGGCATAGGGAGGACCCCGAGGGGCTGGGGGGGGTCCTCAAAAGGCTGGGGGGGGTGGGGGGAGCTTTGGATGCAAAGGGGACCCCAAAAGATCTGGAGGAGGGGGTCCTCAAGGGGGCTGGAGGGGGGAAAAGGGGTCTCTGAGGGCTTGGGGGGCAAGGGGGTCTGAAAGGGGATACCCAAGGGGTGGGGGCTGCAAGGAGGCCCCCAAATTACCTTTGGGGGCATCCTGGGGGGGCAAAAACAAACCGGAACTGATCCCAGCTTTTTATTAAAGCAGAGGCTTTTTTGGGGGGCTGAGAC
This sequence comes from Tapera naevia, assembly GCA_033556795.1. NCBI lineage: Eukaryota > Metazoa > Chordata > Aves > Cuculiformes > Neomorphidae > Tapera > Tapera naevia. Next base: position 28,291 of record JAUMJJ010000851.1, on the reverse strand, counting down.
CCCCCCCCCCAAAAAGTGCTGCCCCAGAGCCCCAAACTGAGGGGGAGGATGGGGGGGGGAGTGTGTCTTGTTCTGTGCCCCCCCCCGCCCCAAAATAGGGGGGCCGGGGGAGGATGTGTGTGACCTGGTCCATACTGGGGGGTGGTCTGACCCCCTCAGCCTTCCTTCTTGTCCTGGGGTCCCTCGAGCACGGCCTGGGGGGGGTAAAGAGGGGGACGTTGGGGATGGGGGTTGTGGTATGGGGGGGGGGGGCGTTGGGGTACAGGGAAGGTTTGGGAGGGGGGGCTGTGGGGGTGTTTTTGGGGGTGCAGGAGGAAGATTTTTGAGTTGCAGGGGGGATTTGGGGTGCAGGGGGGAATTTAGGGGATGGGGGTTTTGAGGGGGATAGGGGTGTGGAGATATCGGGGGGGGTGCAGCTCCCCTCGTGCTCCTCCAGTTCGTGATAGGAGGTGCGTGGGGGGGAATTGAGGGTGTGGAGGTTTTGGGGGGCCCATGGGGGGGTGTTGGGGTGCAGGGTGTGTGGGTTTGGGGGTGCAGCCCCCCGTACCCGCAGCCCCCTGTGCTCCTCCAGCAGCCGCTCGTAGTCCTGGCTCAGCCCCTCCGCCTGCAGCCGCAGCGCCTGTGCCTCCCCCTGCGCCTTCGCCAGCGCTGGAGGGGGAAAGGGGGGGTCAGGACACCCCAAAACTCACAGCACCCCCTGCCTGACACCCCATAGCCCCCCCCAGACCTGCCCATAACCACCCAGCTCCCCTCTGCCCCCCCCATATCCCCTGAACCCCTTGTGCCCCCCAAACCCCCCTGTACCCCCAAATACCTCCCAGCCCCCCCATAACCACCTCCCATTACACACCCCCAGCCCCCCAAAACAACCCCCCAGAACCCCCTGGTACCCCCCCCGATACCCCATTTCCCCCCCAATAACCCCCCTGTACCCCCAAAGCCCCCCAAATTGCCCCCTACCCCAAACCCCCGCAGCACCCCAAGTCCCCTCGAAACGCCCCCGATATCTCCACAAACCACCCCCGAACTCCAATACCCCCAGTAACCCCCAAACCCTCTCAGCACCCCAGCCCCCCATACCCCTCTTTGCTGCCCTTGCAGCTCCCCTGTACCCCTTCCCCAGTCCCCCCATATCCTCCAGACCCCCCAAACCCCTCAAACTCCAGACCCCCTGTACCCCTCTTGCTGCCCCGCAGCTCCCGTGTACCCCTTCCCCACCTCCTCCAGACCCCCCAAACCCATCAGTACCTCACCCCCCAGCTCCCCCAAACCCCTGCTGCTCCCCCAGCCCCCACTGTACCCCTCTTGTTGGCCTCCAGCTCCCCCTTCAGCCGCTCCACCTCAGCCTCGACACTCTCCTCACCGTCGCCACCATCGCGGGGGGAGGATGCGACGCGCCCCTCACCCCCCCTCCTCCTGCAGCCGCTGCAAAAGGGAGATGGGGGGCGGGGGGGTGGGGGGTCTCCCCTGGCACCGAGCCCCCCCCCTTTAGGTGTCTCGCCCCCCCTTTACCTGTCGCAGCCCCTCGTTCTCCTCCAGGTACCGGCGAGCGGCTCGGCCGGCACCCTCGGCCTGGCTGCGAAAGGCGTCCCGCGCCGCCGCCAACACGGCCGCCTGCGACAGCAGCGTCACCAGGCGGCGGGCGAGGCTGTGGGCACCCCGAGAGACGGGCCTGGCACCCCAAAAGGTGGACCCGGCACCCCAAAATCCCCCCCCCAGGAACCCAAAGCCCCATCACGGGGCATCAGCGTCACCAGGACACTTTGGGGACCCTGAAATCCAACTGTGGGACGCTGAAATATGGACCCAGCACCCCAAATATGGACCTGGGACCCTAAACAATGAACCCAGCACCCCAAAATCCCCTGCAGAGCCCCATCACAGGACCCCGAGGGACTCCTACATCCCCCTCTGATCTCCTCTAAGCCCCCCAGGGACCCCCCCAAATCCCCCTCAGTGCCCCCAGGGACTCCCCAATCCCCCCCAACCCAACCCCCCCTCACAAGGTGAGCAGCAGTGCGAAGCCCCCAGGTGAAGGTTCCTCTGGGCACGGAAGAGCCTCATGTGGAGGCGCTCGAGGGCCCCGGGGCTGCTCTGAGGCTCCAGCTCCGCCGAGGGCTCCAAGCGCCGGATGTCCCGGAGAGCATCTGCGGGAAACGGGGGGCACTGGGAATGGAATTGGGGGCCACTGGGATCAACGAGGGGCACTGGGAATGGGGGTACTGGGAATGGAGGGGCACTGGGAATGGGACTGGGGGGCACTAGGACTGAGGGCACTGGGATCAATGGGGGGAACCGGGACTTGGGGGGCATTGGATTAAGGAAGTGGGGGCACTGGGATCCTGGGAGAGGAGGGAACAGGCGGAATGGGGACCCTGGGATCAAAGTTGGCGGGGGGACACCCCAGGACTGGGGGTGGCTCCTCCAACCCCCCAGCCCACCCCCGCACCCCCCCAAGCCCTCACCCAGGAGCAGGAGGACGAGGATGGCGATGAGGGCGACAAAGGCTGTGTTGCCGTAGGTCACGGCTAAGGCCACCGGGCGTGACCGGAAGATCTTCTGCCACCTGGGGGGTAAAAAGGGGAGTTGAGAGACCCCCCCTCAGACCCGGGGACCCCCCCCAGATCCGGGGATCAGCCCTACTCAGCCCCGGGACCTCCATCTTCCCCAGCTCCAACTCCCTCGGGTTTGGGGGTCTCCAAAATCTTCTGTCACTTGGTGAGGGAAGGGGGGCTGAGAGACCCCCCCCAGACCCTGCAAACTCCCCAAACCTGGGGACTCCCCCCACCTCAGATGCAGGACCTTCCCCCTTTGCCCCAGGGACCCCTTTCCAGCCCCAAGTCCCCCCATAATTGCCCCAGGGACCCCTTTCCAGCCCCAGGACCCCCCCAGTTGACCCCCAGGAGTCGTCCCTCCATGTTCCCAGTTGCCCCAGGCTCCTCCCTCACAATTGCCCCAGGTCCCACCCCAGTTGGCCCCCCAGTGCCTCCCCACTCACCGTGTAGCGGAGATGAAGGGGATGCAGAGGAGGAGAATGAGGAAGACCTCGGCATAGAGGAAGGCGGCGACCGCCGTCCATTGCAAACTCATGGTGGCCTGGGGTGGGGGGGCACGTGGAGGTCAGGGGGCAGAAAGGGAGGGGCAAAAGACAGGGGAGAGGGGGCAGAAAGGAGTCTGGAAAGGTAGGAGGGACAAGAGGGGACTAGGGGGGCAAAAAGGAGGGGCTGAGGGGGAGCAGGAGGGTAGAAAGGGGGGTGGCGGCAAAGGGGGGGCAGAAAAGGGGGATAAAGGGGATAGAAAGGGGTCTGAGGGTGCAAGGGGGGATCAGGAGAGCAAAAGGGGGCTGGGAGGGCAGACAGGGCAGGAGGGGAGAGGGCAAGGGAGAAAGGGGGGGCAGAAAGGGGGGCACTAATGAGGGGGTGGGCAGAGAAAGGGGAGGGGCTTCCAACGACACCCCCAGGCCTCCCCATTCTCCCCCCAAGACCCTCCTTTCCCCTCGCCCCCCCCAATTCTCACTCTTTGGCAGCGTCGCCCCCCTCCGACCACCACCACAACCGGAAGTTCCCCCCGACCCGGAAGGGAAGCACCGCCCACTCAAGGCGCACGAGGCGACCAATCAGAGGCCGCCGAGGGCGCGCCTGCGCCCCGCCCCACTTCCTGCCACCTTATTTGCATAACCCCCGCCCCTCCCTCGCTCACATTGGCTCGCGCATCGCTAAATTTGTATATTACACGCCCTCCCCCGAACGCTGCCTTAATAAACCCCTATGGAGCCCCTGTGCAGCCCCCTATGGAACCCGTATCGCGCCCTGTGTGCCCCCTATGGAGCTCCCTATGGCTCCCTGTGCCCCCCATAGAGCCCCCATAGCGAGTGACAGCGGCCCCGCCCCTCCTCGTACCACCGCCCAATCCGCTCGCGCTCCCCTTAAACCCCACCCCTCTTCCCGTCGCCCAATCAGCGCCCGCATGCTCCCTAGAGCCTCGCCCCCTCTCACCTTCGTCCAGTCCGCGGGCAGCCGCGCCGTCTCCACGGCGACAGCGGTCCCGCCCCCTCCGGGGAGGGCGGGGCGGTGCTGTCGGTTGGGTGGGACTTCCTCCCACTCTCCTCCAGTCTCCTCTCCTTCTTCCCTTTCTCACCCAATCAGCTGCCGCCTCCCCCTCCGCCTCAGCCAATCAAGCGCCGCCGCGGCGCGAGGCGGAAGCGGGGTCGGAGGGCGCCGCTGTTGATGTTGACACGGGCCCCGCAGCGCCCGCGGTCCCCGCAGCTCCCGCGGCCCCGGGGGGCCCTCCCGCACCCCCCCGGACCCCTCCTCCCTCCATGCTCCCCCCGCCATGACGATCCTCCCGAAGAAGAAGCCCATCCCGGCTCCCGACGCCGACACCGATTCGGGCCCGGACGCCGGGCCTGACCGAGGCCCCGACAGCGGCTCCGACCGCGGCCCCGGCGGCCCCGGCGACCCCGGAGGTCCCGGTGTCGGGGGGCCCCGGCCCCGGGCCTCCCCCCCGCCTCCTTTGAGAGGCTGGGCCGGGCTCCCCGCCGCCGCTTCCCCCCCCCCCAGCGGGCCCGGGGTCCCCGGTAGCGGCAGCGGCGGAGGCGGCGATGGAGCCGCGGCGCTGCTGGGCTTGGAAGCGGCGGCTTTGGGACTCCCCGAGCCCCGCGGGGCCGGGGGGGGCGGGGGAGGCGGGGGAGGGGGCGGCGTGGGGGGAGGCCCCGGGCACAGCAAGAGGAGGAGGAGAGGGGGGGCCGGGGGGCCCAGCGGCGGCGGCGGCGGGGCCGGGGGGGCCGCAGCCATCGCGCTGGGGCTCGGGCTCGGTCCCGGGGGGAGCCCCGCGAGGGACGAGGCCGGCGGCGGCTGCAACAGCGAGGACGAGTACGAGGCCGCCAGGGCCGAGGTGGATCCGGCAGCGGCCGAGCAGGTGCGGGGGAATGGGACTGGGACTGGGGGGAGCAATGGGAATGAGACTGAGGGCAATGGGACTGGGAGGGGATTGGGGGCACTGGGAATAGGACTGGGGGGAACAAGGGGAAGGGGGACACTGGGAACGGGACTGGGGGTAATGGGAACAGGGTCACAGACAGGAATGGGACTGGGGAGGGGATTGGGGGGGCAATGGGAATGGGACTGGGGGTAATGGAAATGGAGACAGGAATGGGATTGGGGGGTTGTTGGGACTGTGGGCTCTGGGAATGGGACTGTGAGGAACAATGGGAAGGGCACAGGAACAGGAATGGGGGGGCACTGGGAATGGGACTGGGGTCGGGGAGCACTGGGACGGGGAATAGGAGGCACTAGGGGGCAATGGGAAAGGGGGGGTGGGAGGAATGGGAGTGAGGGGCTGTGGGAATAGGACTGGGAACAGGATTGGGGAGTACTGGGAACAGGAAGAGGGCACGGGGAATGGGGATGTGTTAGGTGGAGCTGTGGGAATGGGACTGGGGGGAGTACTGGGAATGGGGGGATTGGATTATATGGGGGCACTGGGATTGGGGGGCATTGGGATTGCAGGGGAGGTGGATGGGGGGCGTCATGGGGATTGGGGGGTGCTTGGATTGAGGGGGGGCACTAGGATCCTGGGAGAGGAGGGAACAGTCAGAACAGGGACCCTGGGATCAGGGCTGGGGGGTCACGGACGGACACCCTGGGACTGGGTGTGCCCCAGGTGGCGCTGAGGGGGGTGGATGGTGCCCCCCCCTCGCCCCGTGCCCCCCCCCACCCCGTGCCCCCCCAGCAGGAGCACCGGTTTGAGAAGGCTCTGCGCGAGAAGAAAGGCTTCATCATCAAACGGATGAAGGAAGACGGCGCCTGCCTCTTCCGTGCCGTCGGTGAGAGACTCCCGGGACCGCCCCTCTGGACACCCCCCAACGGGACCCAAAAAACACAGAGCCCCCCTGGGACCCAAAACCACCAGAGACACCCCCTCAATGGGACCCAAAAACCACAGAGATCCCCCTGGGACCACCCCGCTGGGACACCCCCCTTCCCCGGGACCCAAAAACACCAGGGACACCCCCCCCCCCAAAAATAGAGACCCCCCTGCACCCCAAAAACAGAGACAACCTCTTGGTACCCCCTGCACCCCAAAACCCCAGAGCCTTCCCAAATCTAACCCCAGAACCCTCCCAAATTCGGCCCCCCCTCTCTATCCCCGCAATCCCAGAGCCCCCATCTCTACCCCCCCAAAAAAAATCCAAACTGGGGGGACTGAACCCCTCTTTCTGACCCCCCCGGCAGCTGATCAGGTTTATGGAGATCAAGACATGCACGAGGTGGTGCGGAAACACTGCATGGACTATCTGGTGAGGGACTGGGAGCACTGGGAGGGGCTAGTGGGGCACTGGGAGGGGATTGGGAGGGATTGGAGGGGACTGGGGTACATGGCGGGGAGGGAGTGGGTGGGACACTCCTGATGTTCCCGTTGTCCCACATCATTCTCAATGTCCCCCAACATCTCTGAGGCTCCTTCTTGTTCCTCCCTCCTTGGTGCTCCCCCTCAACGTCCCCCACTGCCCCCCAACATTCCTGGTGCCCCTTGATGTCCCCCGACAACTCTTGGTGTTCCTCGTTGTTTCTGGAGCCCCCTGATGCTCTTGGTGCCCCCCAACATCTCTGACATTCCTGGACACTCTTGGTGCCCCACAACATTCCTGGTGCCCCCTGATGCTCTTGGTGGCCCCCAACATCTCTCATGTTCTCCAACCTTCTCGGCTCTTCCCGATGTTCCTGCTGCTTCCCAACATTCTTGGTGTCCCCTGACGTTCTTGATGTCCCCCAACATCTCTCACGTGCTCCAACCTCCTTGGCTCCCCCCGCCGTCCCCGGTGCCCCCAGATGAAGAATGCCGATTACTTTTCCAACTACGTCACTGAGGACTTCACCACCTACATCAACCGGAAGCGCAAGAGCACCTGCCATGGGAACCACATCGAGATGCAGGCGATGGCCGAGATGTACAACCGCCCCGTCGAGGTCTACCAGTACGGCACCGGTGCGTCCCCACCACGAGGAGGGGTCCCTGAGGTCGTTACGGGGTCCTCAAGGTCGTTACGGGGTCCCTGAGGTGGTGGGAGGGGTCCCCGGTGTGGGAAGAGGGTCCTCAGGGTGGTGGAGAGTCCTTGAGTTGAGGTGTTCAACCACCCCCTCAAGGTCTTCAGTGCATCCATAGGGAGCAGAGGGGTCCTCAAGGGTGGGTAGGGGGTCCCCAGGGGGGTTCTGGAGTCTTCAAGATGTTGGGGGGGACACCCAAAGTTGGGGAAGGGTCCCTAAGCTGAGATGGTAAACCACCCCACTAAGGACCTCCACTATGGTTTTGGGGTCCCCTGGGTTGTTTTTGGTGCCCTGGGTTCAGTTTTGGGGTCACTGGGTTGAATTTCAGGGTCCCCTGTGTGGGTTTTGAGGTCTTCGACTCAGTTTTTGGTCGCGTGGGTTCAGTTTCAGGGTCCCTGGGTTCTGTTTTGGTGTCCCTGGGTGGGTTTTGGGGTCCTCTGTGTGGGTTTCAGGGTCTCTGGCTCCATTATGGGGTCCTCTGGGTGGGTTTTGTATCCCTGGGTCATTTTTGGTGTCCCTGGCTCAGGTTTTGCGGTCCCTGTGTTGTTTTTGGGGTCCCTGTCTGGGTTTCAGGGTCCCCAGATCCATTTTGGGGGTCCCCTGAGTGGGTTTTTGGTGTCCCTGGGTCGGTTTTGGTGTCCTTGGCTCGGGTTTTTGGGGTCCCTGTGTGGGTTTTGGGGTACCCCCGTGACGCTGCCCCCCCAGAGCCCATCAACACGTTCCACGGGATCCGGCACGCGGAGGACGAGCCGATCCGCGTCAGCTACCACCGCAACATCCACTACAACTCCGTGGTGAACCCCAACAAGGCCACCATCGGCGTGGGGCTGGGGCTGCCCTCCTTCAAACCAGGGGTCAGTGGGGCTGGGGGGCTCGGAGGAGGGTGGAGCAACCCCCATAGCAGGGGGACTGGGGGATGTGGAGGGGTCTGGGACCCCATATCGGTGGGGCTGGGGCTGCTCTTCAAATGGGGGTTCAGTGGGGCGCGGGGGGCTGGGACCCCATATCTGGGGTGCTGAGTCCCCCATTGCCGTGGGGCTGTGGGGCCAGGACCCCCATATTTGAGGGCGTTGGGGTCTGGGACCCCGATATCAGTGGAGCTGGGGAGGGGGGGCACAGACCACACCCCCATGGAGCTCCTCAAGGCCCTTACTATGTGCTGGGGGCGGGGCCGTGTTAGGCCCCGCCCCCACATCTCATTAGCAGAAGCTGAGCCCCGAGTGTCGTGCTGGGGGCGTGGTCATGCTAAGCCACGCCCTCTCTTTGTCTCCACCCACACTGGAAGGGAAGGGGAGGCCAGGGGGACCCATAGAGCCCTCCCCACCCCCCCACTGCTGCTGCCCCATGGAATTGGGGTCCCAACCCTCAGATATGGGGTCCCACAGCCCCCTGCCCCACGGAGATGGGGGGGGGCCTAGAGGTTGTCCTCAAGGTGCTCCACCATGTGCTCCTTGAGGGGGCAATCAGGTGGTCTATGGGGCTTCTCGAGGTGCTCCCCCAAGTGGTTCTCGAGGGGGCTCTTGGGATGCTCCTGGAGGGGCTCCCCCAGGTGCGTGTCCCCCCCTCCCCGTGCCGTGTCCCCACGCCGTGTCCCCCCCTCTCAGCTGGCGGAGCAGTCCCTGATGAAAAGCGCCATCAAGACGTCGGAGGAGTCGTGGATTGAGCAGCAGATGCTGGAGGACAAGAAGCGCGCGACCGACTGGGAGGCCACCAACGAGGCCATCGAGGAGCAGGTGGCCCGCGAGTCCTACCTGCAGTGGCTGCGCGACCAGGAGAAGCAGGCGCGGCAGGTGACCCCCCCGGCCCCCGCCCCGTTACCCCCTGTGTCCCCCCCCAGTCACCCCCTGCCCGCCCCCATCCCCACATTACACCCTGGACCCCCTCAATGTCCCCGAGTGTCCCCCCACATCCACCCCAGACCCCCTCCCGGTGTCCTCATGTCCACCCCGGCTCCCCTGCAATGTCCCCTTTTGTCCCCCAGTCTCCCCCAGCATCCCCATATTCCAACCCCAGTCCCCCCCAATGACACCCAGACCCCCCCCTGTGTCCCTATATTCCACCCCAAGACCCCTGCAGTGTTGCCTTGTGTCCACCCAATGTCCCCCTAATGTCCCCCCCAACCCCTATGTCCCCCCATCCACTGCCATGACTGTGTCCCCCCCGGCCCCCCGTCCCCACATTCCAACCCCAGACCCCCCACAATGTCTCCCCCATGTCCGCATATGACCCCCCCCAACCGCTATGTCCCCTCATGCCCCCCATGACTGACCCGACTGTCCCCCCTGTCCCCCCAGCTCCCACAGCACCCCCTGTGACCCCTCCCTGTCCCCATGTCCCCCATTACCCCCCTATGTCCTCCCTAGCCCCTCCCTGTCGCCATGTCCCCCCCCATGACCCCCGTGACCCCTCCAGCCCCTCCCTGTCCCCGTGACCCCCCTGTTGTCCCCCCGTGACTCCTCCAGCCCCTCCCTGTCCCTGTGTCCCCCTCTATGTCCTCCCCGTGACCCCCCCGTGTCCCCCCAGCCCCGCAAGGCCAGTGCCACCTGCAGTTCGGCCACGGCTGCGGCCGCCGGGGGTCCTGAGGAGTGGAGCGGCCGCTCCCCGCGGCCCCGCAGCGCCGCCCCCTCCCCCGAGCACCCCCCGCCCCACCCCGAGGCGCCTGCAGCGCCCCCGCCCGGCAAACCCCCCTCGCCCTGCGCCCCAGGTGGGTCTGGGGGTGCTGGGACCCCGAACTGGGAGCTGGGGGGGGGGGCAAACTGGGAGCTGTGGAGCACTGGGGGGAGGTGGTGCTGGGACCTCCAACTGGGAGCTGGGGGACACTGGGACACCCAAACTGGGAGCTGGGGGGTGCTGGGACCCCGAAACTGGGAGAGATGGGGCACTGAGACCCCCCGAGCTGGGGGGTGCTTGGGGGGTTGCTGGGACCCCCAAACTGGGAGCTGGGCGCTGCTGGGAACCCGAACTGGGAGAGATGGGTCACTGAGACCCCCGAACTGGGAGATGGGAGGTGCTGGGATCCCCGAACTGGGAGCTGGAGGGGGAAAACTGGGAGCTATGAGGCGCTAGGGGGGGGTTGCGGGGGTGGGGGGGAGGAAGTGGGGGTGTAGGAGGTTGAGGAGGGGTTCTGGGGGGAGGGTCTGGGGGTTTGGGGGGTCATCGCTGTCCCCCTCAATGCTGCCCCTCCCCCCCAGGGACCAGCAGCCAGCTGGGGGCGGGGGGGGGGGCGGGCGACCCCCCCCCTGGTGTCGCTGTACCCGGCGCTGGAGTGCAGGGCCCTCATGCAGCAGATGTCACCCACAGCCTTCGGTGAGGGGGGGGCTTGGGGGGGTCCTGGGGGAAGCTGGGGGCGCTGGGGGTTGTTATAGGAGGTTTTGGGGGGCTGGGGGTCAATATGAGGGCGTTTGGGGGGGCTGAGGGTCATTATGGGGGGTGATACGAGGGTCTGAGGGGGTCCTGGGAGGTTTTGGGGGGCTGGGGGTTTGGTAGGTGGGGTTGTGGGGGCTGGGGGGGTTAAACCCCAAAACCTTTCCCTGGGGGGGCAGAACCTTAATTCTTGGGGTTAACCCCAAAACCTTAAAACCTGGGGGGGGAAGGAACTTTTATTTTGAGGGGGGAACCCCAAAACCTGCTTGAGGGGCTCCCCAACCTCCGCCCCCACCTCCTCCGTCGCTCCTGGCGGGGTTCCCACACCCCCCTCCCCTTCTCCTTTAACCCCCCTCTCAATTTTTGAGGTTTCCCCTAATTTATTGAGGTTCCCCCACCTCTAAATTTTTGGGGTGTCGTCGCCCCTCCCCGCCCCAGACATGAAAGGACCGGGAAAGCCTTCAGTTGAGGGGTGAAGAACCTTGATTTTGGGGGCTGGGGAACCCCAAAACCTTCACTTGGGAGGGAGAAACCTTCGTTTTGGGGAGGAAGAACCTTCTCTTGAAGCGGGAAAACCCCAAAACCTTAATTTGGGTGTGGGGAGAACCTTTATTTTGGGGGGGGACACCCCAAAACCTCCACTTGTGTGTGAGGGTTGTCCCCAGCCTCCTCCATCGCTTCTGGAGGGGATCCCACAGCCCCCTCCCCTTCTCCTTTTTAACCCCCCCCCTCAATTTTGCGGGTTCCCCCTAGTTTTTTGAGGTTTCCCCCCCCCACCCAAATTTTTGGGGTCCTCCCCAGGCCTCAACGACTGGGAGGACGATGAGATCCTGGCGTCGGTGCTGGCCGTGTCGCAGCAGGAATACCTGGAGACCATGAAGACCTCCCGCCACAGAGACCCCCCCACCGACAAGAGTTGATATTGAACCCCCCAGGACTGCGCCCACAGCCCCCCCCCCCCCGCCCTCCTCACCACCCCCCAAATGCCCCGGGACATTCCCCTCCTCCTGTCCCCTGCCCCCTCTCAACACCACCCCCACCCCCCTACCCCCCCAAAAAAAAAGGGACCTTTAGGGCATTTTATTTTGGGGGGGGAACCTCATTTTTCTCCCTCCCTCCCCCCCAATTTGCTCCCCCGGTTTTGGGGGAGGGGGGGAGAACTCAGCGCTGGACGCCGTGGGACGACCTCGGCTGTGTTTTGAGGGGGGCGGAAGAAGATACCCCCCGTCATAATTATAAGTGGAGTAAGAAGACACCCCCCATAATTTTAAATGGGGGGGTAATAAGACCACCCCCCCCAATAATTCCAGCTGGGGCGGGGTGGGGAGTAAGAAGCTCCCCATAATTACAGAGCTGGGGGGGCATAATGAGAGGCCCTAATTACAGTTGAGGGGGTGATAAGAAGCCCCCCCATAATTACAGTTGGGGGGAGGCAAGAAGCTCCCCCACCCTCTCTTTATTATGAAGGGGGGGGGGGTATAAGGGCCCCCACCCCATAATTACAGTTTGCGGGGGGGACGACACACTAAGCTCCCCCTCCATAATTCCAGCTGGAGGAGAGGGTGATAAGAGCCCCCTCCTTAATTACGGGGTGAGGGGGGGTGCGAATCTCCCCCTAATTGCAGCCGCGGGGGGGCGGGGAAAAGGGAAGGGGGGGTGGAATGGAAGATGGGGGGGGCTCCTATTTTCTGGGGGGTTCTTCCCCTTTCTTTGCTGTTTGGGGAAGGGGTGGGGGGGGTCTCCCCCTTTTCCCCTCCCCCGAGCACCCCGGGGGGGGGGGTAATTGTGGGGTGGGGTTGGGGTGCGGCGCCCCCCCCCCCCCCCTTAAGCTACCCCCCCTGCACCCCATTATTAAAATGATGCCCAGCAGCCCCCCGGCCCCGTCTCTTCATGGGGAGGGGGGAGCTCATCACCCCCTTCCGCGCCCCCGCTTTTTGGGGGTTCCCATGCCTTTTGGGGAGCCCCTTTGTGAGGCGCCCTCAGTCCTTTTGGGGACGAGGGCTGCATCCTGTCTGTGGCTCCTGCCTCCTTCCAGGGCCAGTTTGGGGCGCTCTCCCCTCTGCAGGGGTAGGGGGAGTTTAAACCCCCTTTTTTCGGGGTGGGGGGAAGGTGAGGGGCTTTGGGGTTGCTGGAGGCAGTTTTGGGGTGCAAAGGCCTTTGGTGGGGGATAGGTGGGCGCTAGGACCTGAGGGGGCGTGGTCACGGTTCCGTCCGCGTGTTTCTATTGGCTGCGTCGTTTCTCGCCCCTCCCGCCACTGAAGGGGCGTGGTCAGCGGTAGCAGCACGCGCTGCCACTCTTCCCGCCCATGAAGGGGGCGTAGCCAGGGCCCCCTCCGCGCGTTCCTAGTGGTTGGCGCCGATTCCTGCCTGTCCTGCCTGCACAGGGGGCGTGGCTGTGGTTTGACCCGCGCTTTCCTATTGGTTGCGCGGTTTCCCGCCCCCCGCACACCTGTCAATGGGAGGGGGCGGAGCATGCGCAGAGCGCGGGGGGGGGCGCGCGGGGCATGGAGCTGCGCGGGGGGGGGGCGGCGGCGGCGGCGAGGGGGGGTGAGGGGAAAGGGGGGGGGGGCGAATCCTGAGGGGAAAGGGGGGGTCCCCCAACGGGGGGGTCCTAAAAGTGGGGTTTGAGGGAGGGTTTGAGGTGAAACAGGTGAATTTTGGGGAGAAAAGGGGTTTTTGGGGGTCCTGGGGGGGATTTGTGAGGAGAAAGTGGGGGGTCTGGGGGGGAAGGGCGAATCCCGAGGGGAAAGGGGGGGTCCCACAAGGTGGAGGGGGGTCCCAAGAGTGGGGCTTGAGGGGGATTTTGAGGATGAACAGGTGAATTTGGGGATAGAAGGGGGTTTGGGGGGTGTGGGGGAGTTGTGTAGTGGAAAGGAGGGGGTTGTGAGGAGAAATTGGGGGTCCCTGGTCGGGGGGGGGGCGGAGTTTTGAGGTGAGAGTAGGGTCCCACAATGGGGGATGGGGTGTCCCAGGAGTGGGGCTTGAGGGGGATTTTGAGGAGAAACAGGTGAATTTTTGGCAGAAAAGGGGCTTTGGACGGGTTGTGAGGGGAAATTGGGGGTCCTGGGGCCGGGGGGGGCAAATGTTGAGTGGGAAGTGGGGTCCCGCCATGGGGGGTGTCCCAAAATTTTGAGGTGAAACAAGTGAATTTTGCGGGGAGAAGAGCTTTTGGGGTGGTTTGCAGCGTTCTGAGGAGAAACAGAGGGGCGGTTGGGAAAAACGGGGTCCCTGCGGTTCAGGACCCCCCCCGACCCATCCCCCCCCCACACCCTTGACCCCCCCCAGATCCCGCCAAGAGAAAGAAAAAGCGCAAAAAGGACAAAAATCGGAATCCGCTGCCACGGTGAGGGGCGGGGGGGGGGGGGGGGGGGGGAGAGGGGTCGCAGCCCCCCCCCTCCCCCCAAAACCATTGCTGGGTGGTTTTGGGGTTTCCCTGAGTTCCCTTTTCCTCGTTAAAGAGGGGGGGGGCGGCACATTCTCACCCCCCTCCCAGGGCTATTTTTAACCCCGCACTGCCTGGAGCCCTGAGCTCATTTCTATTTTGGGGGGGTGACGGCCTGGGGGTCTCCAGGCTCTCCCTTGGGACCCCCCCCACACACACATTCCTTTCTCCCACCCTCTGGAATTCTGAAGGCCCTCTGGGTGGGATGTGGGGGGGAGGTTGGGGGGACCCTCTGGGCGGGACAAGGGTTTGGGGGGGCCCTTTGGAATCCTGAAGCCCCTCTGGATGGGATGGGGGGGGGGTTGGGGGGACCCTCTGGGTGAGATAAGGAGTTGTGGGGAGAGACACACTTTTGGAATTCTGGGGCCCCTCTAGATGGGACGGGAGGGGTTGGGGGGGCCCCTTTGGGATTTGGGGGGGTTCCCTCTGGAATCCTGCCTGCTCCCACCCCCCCCCCAAGGCCGAACAAGGGTTTGGGGAGGCCCTTCCAGCATCGGGGAGAAACCTCCGAGGGGGCCAAGTATGAACGAGGGGTGGGGACACAGCACCTGGATCCCCTGGAAACCCCAATCGCGGGGTTCCACCCTCTCTGAGCCACCCCCCCCCTCTTTCCCAGCCCCCCCAGCCCCCTCGAGGCCACGTCGCCCCCTGAGACCCCTCCCCTGCTGCCAGAGGGGCTCCCCGTGTGCGAAGAGGGGGAGCAGGAGGACCCCCACGATTACTGCCAAGGTTGGTAAAAGGGGTGAGGGGGTAGGCGGGGGAAGCCCCCCAGGGATTGGAGGGTGGGATAGGGGTGCCAAGGGTGCCTCCCCTTTCCTCTGACCCCCCCCTCCTCAAAGGTGGGTATTACCCCGTGCGCATCGGGGACCTCTTCAACGGCCGCTACCACGTGGTGCGCAAACTGGGCTGGGGGCACTTCTCCACCGTCTGGCTCTGCTGGGACCTCCGGTGAGGGGGGGAGGGGCACGGCTCGGGGGGGCCCCTCTGGGTGGGGGTGAGGGGGGGCGAGGGCTCCTCGGGGCAGGAGAAGGGGTTTTGGGGTCCCTTTTGGACTCCTGGGTCCCCTCCAGGTGATATATGGGAGGTGAGACCCCTGGGATGGGTGGGTGGGGAGAGTTTGGTGGCCCCTAGGGCCAGGAGAGCTTTTGGGGTCCCCTTTGGACTCCTGGGTCCTCTCCATGTGGGACAGGGGTGGGGTTGGGCAGTGCCCTCTGGGTGTGATTTGGGTTTGGGGGGGGCCCTCTGGGTGGAATTGTGGTTTGGGGGGGGCCTTCTGGGCAGGAGAAGAGGTTTTTGGATCCCCTGGATGCATTCCAGGTGAGATACTGGGTGTGAGACCCCTGTTCGGGGTGGGAGGAGGGGGGGATAAGGATTTTTGGGGCCCCCTTGGACAAGATGTGGGAGGTTGGGGTCCCCCTTGGACTCCTGGGTCCCCTCCAGGTCGGATGGTGGGTGTGAGACCCTCGTTCTGGGTGGGAAGGGGGGCTTTTGGGGTCCTTCTGGGTGGGATGGGGGATCTGGGGGGGCGGTAAGGATTTTGGGGGTCCCCCCCCGGGGCAGGAGGAAGCGTTTCGTGGCGCTGAAGGTGGTGAAGAGCGCTCCCCAGTACACGGAGACGGCGCTGGACGAGATCAAACTGCTCAAATGCGTAAATAAACCCCAACCCCCCCCCCAAAACGGGGACCTCCGGACCCCCCTCCTGAACCCCACCCCTCCCACCCACCCCCGCCAGGTCCGAGATTCCGACCCCAGTGACCCCAAGAGGGAGAACATCGTGCAGCTCATTGACGACTTCCGCGTCTCGGGGGTCAACGGTGTCCGGATCCTTTTGGGGGGTGGTCCTGGGGGGGTCCCGAGGGGTCCCAAGGGATCCTTAGGGGGGGCTATAGGCTGTTCTGGGGGTCATAGAAGTTTCTGGGGGCCCTAAGGATCCTAAGGGGGGGCCTGGGGATCCTGAGGGGTTCTGGGTGTCCTAAGGGGGGCCCTGGGGGTTTAGGGGAGTCCTGGGGGTCCTAAAGGGGGGCCCTGGGGGGGATTCTGGGGCATCCCAAGGGGAGGTTCTGGGGGGGGTCCTGGGAAAATTCTGGGGGTCACAGAGGTGGTTTGGGGGGTCCCAGGGAGTTCTGGGGGTTTGGGGGGGTCATGGGGGTCCTAGAGGTATTGAGGGATCCTAGAGGTATTGAGGGGAGTCCCAGGGGTCCTTGGCAGGGGTCCTAAGGGGATGTACTGGGGGGGCAGGGGGGCAGATCCATGCATCCCCAGCTCCATGGAGAGTGTAGGGGGGCCCGTGGATTTCGATGGGTGTTTGAGGGAGGTCCCAAGGGGGGTCCCGGGAGTCCCGTTTTCCCTTGACCCCCCCTCCAGATGTCTGCCTTGTGCTGGAGGTGCTGGGGTCGCAGCTCCTGCGCTGGATCATCCGCTCCAACTACCAGGGGCTGCCCCTGCCCTGTGTCAAGAGCATCCTGAGGCAGGTGAGTGGGGGTCTAGGACCCCCAGAGACCTCCTAAAGAGCCCCCCCAAATCTCCTGGGACCCCCAGAGCCCCCCATATCCTCCCTAACCCCCGCAAACCCACACAGGGACCCCAAAACAGCCCCCTCAGAGCCCCCAGACCCACATGGTGATCCCAAATGTCCTCTTAGAGCCCCCCAAATGCCCCACTGACACCCCCAGACCTACATGAGGACCCCAATTCCCCTCTCCTAGAGCCCCAGACACCCCCCCCGTCTCCCCGGCAGGAGCTGCCATGGGGGGGATCTCAGGGAGCTCCTCCGTATCCCAGGGAGCCCCTCCAGTTTTGGGGTGTCCCCTCCCCGACCTTGTGGTCCCCCCGCAGGTGCTGGAGGGCCTGGATTACCTGCACACCAAGTGCAAGATCATCCACACGGACATCAAACCCGAGAACGTGCTCCTGCGCGTGGGGGAGCCCTGCGTGCGGCGCATGGCGGCGCAGGCGGCGCGGTGGGTGCGGGGGGGAGGCCCCCCGCCCAGTGCAGGTACTGGTGGGAGTCACTGGGAGTCACTGGGGGCCGCTGGGAGTCACTGGGGTCCACAGGGAGTCACTGGGACTGAGGGGCTGGGAGCCACTGGGATGTATGGGGATGAACTGGGATAAACTGGGAGTCACCAGAATGTACTGGGACCGACTGGGAGCCGCTGCGAGCTGCTGGGAGTCACTGGGATGGGCTGGATGTACTGGGATCAACTGGGAGCTGCTGGGGGCTGCGGGGAGTCACTGGGAGTCACTGGGGGCCGCTGGGATGAACTGGGAACCGCTGGAAGTCACTGGGATGTATTGGGATGAACTGGGAGCTGCTGGGATGAACTGGGATAAACAGGGATGAACTGGGAGCTGCCGGGAGTCACTGAGGGCCACTGGGAGTCAGGGGCTGGGAGCCACTGGGATGTACTGGGAATCACTGGGATGACCCCTCCCTGCTCTCCCCGCAGTGAGCTCAGCGCCTCAGGACATCCCTGTGAGTGTGACCTCATCTGACCCCCGTGACCTCATCTGACCCCATGTGACCCTGTGACCTCATCTGACCCCGTGTGACCTTGCATGACCTCACGCGGCTCCTCGGGCCCTCGGGTGGCTTTGTCTCCTCACAAGACCCTTGTGGCCTCGCAGTCCCCCTGTGACCCCTCACCCCGTGACCCCTCACCCCGTGACCCTTCACCTCTCCGTGACCCCTTGTACCCCGTGACCCCTGATCCCGGTGCCCCCCAGGAGCGCCTCTCCCGAGCCCAGCGACGCCGCAGGCGCCGACGCCGGCGCCGCCAGAGCCACCTCTTGGCCCAGCGCCTGCGCGACCTCGAGCAGCAGCAGGAGGGGGGGGGGTCTCCAGGGGCCCCCGACGGCCTCGGTCAGTTTGGGGGAGGGAATTGGGGGTCCTGGGGGCTGGTTTGGGGGGACCGGGTGTGATTCTGAGGTCCCTGAGGTGGTTTTGGGGGTCCCTGGGGGGGCTTGAGGGTCTCTTGAGGTGGTTTTGGGGATCCCATCACGGGGATTTTGGTCCCTGGGGACACTTGGGGGTTCCTGGGGGGCGGTTTTGGAGTGCTCAGGTGGTTTGGGAATCCCTGAGTGAGACTTGGGGGTCCCTGGGGTGGTTTTGGGGTCCCTGGGGAGGGGTTGAAGGTCCCTAGAGGTGGTTTGGGGGGTCCCAGGGGGAGTTTGGGGGTCCCTAGGGTGGTCTTGGGTGTCCTGGGGTGGTTTTGGGGATCCTGATGTGGATTTGGGGGTCCCTGGGCGAGTTTGAGGGCCCGAGGTGTCATTTTTAGGGTTCCTGGGGTGGTTTGAGGGGCCTGGGGGTGGTTTGGTGGGTTCCAGGGTGGATTTGGGGGTCCTCATGTAGACTTGAGGGTCTCTGGTGCCATTTTGGGGTCTCTGGGGTGGATTTTGGGGTCCTTGGGGATGGTTTTGGGGTCCCAGTGTGGTTTTGGGGGTCTCTGGAGGTCATTTTTCAGGTCCCTGTGTGGTTTTGGGTTCCTGGGGGTCAATTCTGGGGGTCCCGCGGTGGTTTTGAGGCCTGGGAGGTGTTGGGGGGGTTTCAGGGGGGTCCTAGCAGACTGTGCCCCCCTTCCCCACGGGGCGGGGGGGGGGGGGGGGTTGCTGCGGGTTTTGGGGGGGTGGGGTCCCCGCAGATTAGGGGTCTGACCCCTCCCACCCTCCCTCACCCCAGAGCCCCCCCCGGACCCCCCCGGCACTCGCAGCCCCCCCAGCGGCGCCTCCTCCTCGGGGGTTCACACCCTGCGCTCAGGGGGCTCCTCCGCCTCGGGGGGGCAGGGGGGAGCATCCTCCCCCGCCGCCCCCCCAGCCCCAGCTCGGCCTCCGACTCCCTGCTCACCCCCACCTCGGGCTCCCTCCTCTCGGGGGGCTCGGGGGGGCCCCCCGACACCGGCGGTGAGTGGGGGGGGGGAATTGAGGGGGCTGGGGGGGGTTATTGGGGGGCAAGGGGGGGATCTGGGGGGCTCGGGGGGCCCCCCAATGCTGGCAGTGAGTGGGGGGGTTATTGGGGGGCAAGGGGGGAATCTGGGGGGCTGGGGGTGTTATTGGGGAGATGGAGGGGGGATATTGGGGGGCTCTGGGGAGTTATTGGGGGCAAGGTGGGCTCTGGGGGGGCGGGGGTATATTTGGGGTGCAAGGGGGGCATTTATGGGGCTGGAGGTGGAATTAAGGAGACGAGGGGGGCTGGGGGAGGGATTGGGGGGGGCAATTGGGGAGCGTCATTAACTCCTCCTCCCCCAGACGCTGCGGGGCCGGGGGGGCAGGAGAACCCTCTGGACCCCCGCTGTGCCCCCCACCTGAGGGTCAAGATCGCTGACCTGGGCAACGGCTGCTGGGTGGTGAGGGGGGGGGGCAACGGGGTGAGGGGGGGGCAACGGGGTGAGAGGGGGCAACGGGGTGAGGGGGGCAACGGGTGAGGGGGTAACGGGGGGGCAAGGGGGTGAGAGTGGGCAAGGGTTGAGGGGGGGGATGAGGGGGGCAATGGGGTGAGGGGGGTAACGGGGGGGATGAGAGGGTGGCACAGGGGGGGCAACGGCTGCTGCATTGGGGGGCACTTGGGGGGGGGGATGAGGGGAGCTGGAGGTGCCCTGAGTGCAGGTTGGGGGGGGTTGGGGGTCACTTTGGGGGTGTTGAAGGGAGCTGGGAGGGTGAGGGTCGCTCTGGGGGGTGGGGGTCGCTCTGGGGGGTTGGGGGTCACCCTGGGGATTGGGGGTCACCCTGGGGGTGTCTCCCCCTGCCCCCCCCCCAGCGGGTGTGACCCCCCCCTACCCCCCCCAGCACCGTCACTTCACGGAGTCGATCCAGACTCGGCAGTACCGGGCGCTGGAGGTGCTGCTGGGGGCGGGGTACGGCCCCCCCGCCGACATCTGGAGCACGGCCTGCATGGTGAGGGGACCCCCGGGGACCATAGGGACCCATAAGGAACCATAGGGACCCATAGGGACCATAAGGGCCCACAGAGACCTATAGGGATCTATAGAGACCAGAGGGACCCGCAGGAACCCATAAGGGACCATAGGGACCTATAAGGGACAACAAGGATCCATAGGGACTCATAGGGACCCACAGAGACCCATAGGGGGCCATAAGGGACCATAGGGACCCATAGAGATTCATAGGGACTATAGGGACCCACGGAGACCCTTAGGGACTCATAGGGGGCCGTAAGGGACCATAGGGACTCGTAGGCACTATAGGGGCCCCATAGGGCCCCACGGCTGCCCCAGAGCCCTCACGGCCCCCCCGCTCCCCCCAGGCGTTCGAGCTGGCGACGGGCGATTACCTGTTCGAACCCCACTCGGGGGAGGATTACAGCCGGGACGAGGGTAGGCGGGGCCAGAGGGGGCGCGGCTGGGGGGGCGTGGCCAGGGGTGGGCAAACAACGGGGTGACCGGGAGGAGGGGATGTGGCTAATGAGAGGGGGCGGGGTCTGGGAGAGCGCTGGCCTAAGGGGGTGGGGCCTCGGATGCCCCAGGAGGAGGAGCAAATAGGGGAGGGGGTGGTGCTAAATAGGGCGTGGTCTGTGGGGGCGTGGTCTGGGAGTGGGCGTGGCCTTAAAAGGCTGGGCCCGGGGCGCCCCAAAAGTGGAGGGGGGAGGAAGGAAAGCGGCTGCTGCCACGGGGGCGGAGCCAAAGGGGGGCGGGGCTAAAATGGATGTGGCAAATAGGGGGCGTGTCCTGACGTAGCCCCGCCCCCAGATCACCTGGCCCACGTGATCGAGCTGCTGGGTGAGATCCCCCGACACGTGGCGCTGGGCGGGCGCTACTCGCGGGAGTTCTTCAACCGCCGCGGTGAGGGGCGGGGCCAGGGGGGAAGGGGCGTGGACAGGTGGGCGGGGCTAAAATGGGAGGCGGAGCCAAAGAGCAGGGTGGGACCAAGGGGGCGGGGCTAAGGATAGAGAGGGTGGGGAAGGGGAGGGGGTTGGTCCTAAAGGATGGGGTGGGGATAAACGGTGGGGCCAACTGGGAGAGGGCGGGGCTAAAGGGGGTGTGGCTAAGGGGGAAGGCGGGGATAAAAGGGAAAGGGTGGTGCTAAATAGAAGGGGAGGGGCTGAAAGAGGAGAGGGCCAAGCGGCAGGGGGTGTGGTCGCGGCATTCTGGGGGCGGGGCTAAAGGTAAGGGGGCGGGGCTATAGGGTGACACCAAGTGGCAGTGGGCGTGGCTTTGGAGCTCTGGGGCGGGGTTATACGGCTGTGGGTGTAACTGGTGGGGGGTGGCATCGTGGGGCGGGGCCAAAGGGAAGGGGCGTGGTCCTGGCAGCCTGGGGGTGGGGCTAAAACCAAGAGGGCGGGGACAGAGGCAAGAAGGCGGGGCTATGGGCTTGTGGGTGTGACCTTCCCTAACCACGCCCCCCTTTTTGGCCCCGCCCCCTCACGCAGGGGAGCTGCGGCACATCCGGCGGCTGCGGCCGTGGGGGCTGCGGGCGGTGCTACAGGAGAAGTACGAGTGGCCCCGCGGCGCCGCCGCCGCCTTCGCCCGCTTCCTGCGCCCCATGCTCGCCTACGAACCCGCGCGGCGCGCCACGGCCGCCCAGTGCCTGCAGCACCCCTGGCTGCACCCCGAAACCTGAGCGGGGGCCCCTGAACCCCACCCTGCACCCCGAAACCCTCCCTGTGCCCCCCAGTAATAAAGCACGAGCCTGGGCTTCCCCCATGCATTTATTGGGGGGTTCTGAGAAAGATTTGGGGGGTCCTGAGGTTCCCCCAAAGGTCTTGGGGTTCACTGGAGTGTCAAAAAAGATTTGGGGGTCCAGGAGCTCCTGGGGAGGTTTTTGGGGTTTCCAGAGAGATTCTGGGGGACCCCGGGGGGGGGGGGGGGGGGAGGCAATTGGGATCCCCAGGAGGTTTTTTGGAGGTTCTGGGAAGTTTTTGGGGTCCAGGGAGGTTTTGGAGGTCCCCAGGGTTTGGGGGTCCCCACAGACGTTCTTGGGGGTCTCCTGGGAGAATCTGGGGGTCCCCGGGAAGGATGTGGGGGTCTGTAGGGAGCTTTTGGGGTCTCCCTGTGGATGTTTTGGGGTCCCTAGGGAGGTTTTGGGGGTCACCCGGGGGGCTGGGGGTCCCCAAGAGGGTTTGGGGGTCCACTACGCGCGGGGCAGGTGGGCGATGATGCTCTGGACGGCGCCCGAGGTGGTCCCTTGGCCCCCGATGTCGGGCGTGTGGGTCTGGGGGGAGGGGGCGTGGTCACAAGCCACGCCCCCTTCTGGACACACCCCCAGTCTCAATTAGTGAGGGGGGTGGGGCTTACCCGGGGATCCTCCAATGAGGAGAGGACAGCCTGGCGGATGGAGGAGGCGTGGCCATGCAGCCTGGGGGGTGGGGCCGGGTGTGAGCCACACCCACAAAGGGGCGGGGTCACTACAGCCAGAGATTGGCCACGAGGCCCCGCCCCCTCCCGCCCAAGAACCCCAAATCCCCGCCCCCCCCAGGACCCCCCACTTTTCCCCTCTACGCCCCCAAATCCCACCCAATGCCCCTTGAACCCCCCCAGCACCCCCAAAACTACCCCAGGGACCCCCAAATTCCCTCTCCAGTCCCCCCACGCCCCCTAATCACCCCCCAACAGCCCCTCCCAACTGCCAAATCCCACCCTGAAACCCCAAATTTCCCCTTGAGCTGCCCCTGCACCCCCAAATCCCCCTCAAAGGAACCCCAACCCCCCAAATCTCCCACCCCCAGGGATCCCCGGGACCCTCACCCCAGCTGCTCCAGCATCAGGCAGGAGCCCCCAAGCTCCCCTTTGCAGCCCCCCCCACCCCCCAAATCCCCCCTCTCAGCCCCCCCAGGGATCCCGAAGGGATACTCAGGGACCCCCCCCCAGCCCCCGAGGGACCCTCAAACCCCCCCAGAGACCCCCGGGACCCCCACCCCAGGTGGTCCAGCATCATGCAGGAGCCCCAAAGCTCCCCTTTGCGGCCCCCCCCAGCCCCCCAGGGCCCCCCCCAGCCCCCTAGGGACCCCCAAAGGACCCCCAAGGACCCCCAACCCCCCCCCCAGGGACCCCCGGGACCCCCACCCCAGGTGGTCCAGCATCATGCAGGCCGCCAGCAGTGCCGCCGTGGGGTTGGCGATGTTGCGGTTGGCGATGCTCTTCCCCGTGTTCCGCGTCGCCTGTAGGTGGAAATGGGGTGAGGGGGAGGGGACTCCAACTGCTGGGGACCCCCACGGACACCCCCACACCCTCAGGGATCCCCTAATCCCCAGGAACCCTCCCCTAAGCCGCAGGGATCCCCCAGGGATCCCCAGACTCCACCCACAGCCCCAGAACCCCTCCCAATCCCCAGAGACCTCCCAGTGCCGCCCCCCCAATTCCTAGGGACCCCCACAACATCCCACCGAGCACCCCCCCCAGTTACTGGGGACTCCCCAGTGCCCTCCCACTATCTCTTACTGGTCTCATTCCCCCTCCCAGTCCCTCCCAGTGGCTGCAACCAGTCCCATTGCCCCTCGTAGTGCCTCCTCAGTGCCTCTAACCGGCCCCATTCCCCCTCCCAGTCCCCCCAGTCCCTCCCAGTGCCACGCACGGTCTCGAACACGGCGTAGTCGCGGCCGTAGTTGGCGCCGGGCACCAGCCCGGGCCCCCCCACCAGCCCCGCGCAGACATTGCTGACGACGTTCCCGTAGAGGTTGGGCAGGAGCAGAACCTCAAACTGCTGCGGCCGCGACACCAGCTGCGGGAGGCGCCGTCACTGGGAGCACTGGGAGGGGCTGGGAGGGCAATGGGAGGGACTGGGAGGACATTGGGAGAGATTGGGAAGGATTGGGAGGGGCCTGGAGGACATTGGGAGAGGCTGGGAGGGCACTGAGGGGGACTGGGAGAGACTGGGAGGGGGAAATGGGAGCACTGGGAGGAGCTGGGAGGGACTGGGAGAGACTTGGAGAGACTGGAAGAGACTGGGAGAGGCTAGGAGCACCAGTAGGATGCACTGGGAGGGACTGGGAGCACGGGCAGGGGAAACTGGGAACACTGGGACGGACTGGGAAGGACCAGACACACCAATAGGAGTTATTGGGAGGGACTGGGATCATTGGCAGCACCAACAGAGGGTACTGAGGGGGGGCACTGGGAGGGTCTCTGGGAGGTGTCCCCGGGTGGCGCGGGGGGGGGTCACTGGTTCATACTGGTTCGTACTGGGAGCACTGGTCCCACCTGCATGGTGGCGTTGTCCACGATGAGGCTCCGGAACTCGATCTCGGGGTACTCGGCCGCCACCTCCCGACAGCACTGCAGGAAGAGCCCATCCCCCAGCTTCCTGGGGGGGGCCAGGGGGGTCAGGGGGACCCCCCCCAAAATCTCCCCATGCGCCCACAAACACCCCCTGAACCCCCCCCAATCCCCCTGAACCCCCCCCCCCCAAAATCCCCCCTTGCACCCACAAACCCCCCCCAGACCCCCCTCCCATCCTCTTGAACCCCCCAACCCCCCCCTTCCCCACCCCGCACCCCACAAATCCCCCCTGGACCCCCTCCCCCCCATCCCCCACAACCCCCCCAAACCCCCCCCCCCCCCCACAAATACCCCCCAGACACCCCCCCATCCCCCTGAACCCCACAACTCCCCCCTGCCCCCCCCCCCCCCATATCCTCCTGAAACCCCCCAAACCCCCTCCCCCCCCCCAAACCTCCCCGGACCCCCCCATCCCCCTGAACCCCTCAAACCCCCGCCCCCTGCACCCACAAATCCCCCCTTGCACTCCCCTCCCCCCACATGATGTTGGCCTTGTGCACGGCGGTGACGCTGCGGCGCCGCGCGGCGCGCGCCAGGCGGAAGGCGTATCGCTAGTGCGCGATGCGTCGCGACCGCCCGGCCGTGATGATCTTGAGGCTCTCGACCACCCCCGCCACGCTCTGGGGGCGGGGGCCAGCACAGAGGGGCGGGGTCAGGACAAAGGGGGCGGGGTCAGGACAAAGGGGGCGGGGTCAGGACAAAGGGGGAGGGGTCAGGATAAAGGGGGTGGGGTCAGGACAAAGGGGGCGGGGTCAGGACAAAGGGGGCGGGGTCAGGGACAAAGGGGGGCGGGGCCAGGGACAAAGGGGGCGGGCCAGGGACAAAGGGGGTGGAGTTAGGGATTGAGGGGGGCGGGGTCAGGGATAAGGAGCATGATCAGATACAAAGGGGGTCTGGTCAGGACAAAGGGGCGTGGTCAAGAACAAGGGGGCGTGGTCAAGAACAAGGGGGCGTGGTCAATAACAAGGGGGCGTGGTCAGGGACAAGGGGGGTCCAAAGAAAGGGGCGGGACAAATGAGGAAGCAGGGGCGGGGCCAAGGGAGGTGGGATCGTGGCCAAGAGGGCGGGGTCATATGTAAAGAGGGCGGGGCCACGGCCAAGGGGGTGGGTCCACAGGAGGGGGCGGGGCCATAAAGGGGTGGGGGGCGGGCAAAGGGGGCGTGGCCAGAGGTAAAAATAGTTGGGTCAAGGTGGTGGGGTCAAGTGAGGGGGCGGAGCAAAGAGAGGGGGTGGGGTCAGAGCCAAATGGGGGCTGTTGGGTTCCTACAGTGGTGGCTCTGGGAGGTTACTGGGAGGCACTGGGGGGTGACTGGGAGCTACTGGGCGGTTACTGGGCGGTTACTGGTGGCACCTGGTGCTCGAGGCTGCTGTACTCGCCCTCGGTGTTCTCGCGCACCAGCAGGATGTCGATGCCGCGGTGCCGCGTCTCCACCCCGCGCAGGCTCTGGCACTGGATGACGTTGGCAAACAGGTCCAGACTGGTCCTGGGGGGGGCAGCTCCCAGTTACCCCCAGTGCTCCCAGTCACCCCTCCCAGTCCACCCCAGAGCTCCCCCGATACCCTCAGGGCTCCCATTCCCTCCCAGCTCCCCCTCGTGCTCCTCAGTGACCTCTCGCAGTGCTCCCAGTGCTCCCAGTTACTCCCAGCTACCCCTCTCAGTGCCTCCCAGTGCTCCCAATCCCCTCCCAGCTCTCCCAGTGCTCCTCAGTGCCCCCTCCCACTGCTCCCAGTTACCCCCCCCCCCCAGTACACCTCGGAGCTCCCCCTATACCCTCAGAGCGCCCAATTACCTCCCAGTTCTCCCTCATGCTCCTCAGTGCTCCCTCCCAGCGCTCCCAGTGATGGCCAGTTACCCCTCCCAGTCTCCCCACTCCAAGCACCCCGACAGCCCCAGTCCCAGCACCCACCCAGGTCCCTCCTCCAGGTGCCCCCACGGCTACCAGTCCCCTTCCCAGGACTCTCCAGTGCTCCCAGGGCCCTCCCAGTAACCTTCCAGTATCCCCCAATAGCCCCCCCCCGACCCAGTTCTCCCAGTCCCCCTCAATGTCCCCAGTTCCTCCCAATGCATCCAATGCTCCCAGCACTCCCAGTCCGTCCAGTGACTTCTCAGTAGCTCCCAGTAACCTCCCAGTGCCTCCCAGCTTCCCCTAGTCCCTCCCCAGTGCCTCCCATTTCCCCTCAGTCCCTCCCAGTGCCCCCCTCCATGCTCCCAGTCCCTCCCAGCTCTCACCGGATGAGGTTGTTGCGGGACTTGTGGCTGGGGGGGAGGTTGTGGTTGGTCTCAATGTTCCCTGGGGGGCGAAAAGTGGGGGTCAGGGGGGGGTCTCCAAGCCTTGGGGGGGGTCCCTGAGCTTTTGGGGGCCCCTCAGGCCCCCACCTCACCCTTGAGCGCGACGCCGTTGCGCCGGATCGCCATGATGGCGTTGTGGACCTCGTCCTCGGGCGCCTCCGCCCCCACCCGAACCTCCTCGAAATCCACCGGCACGCAGGCATGTCTGGGGGGGGCAAAAAGGGGGGGAAACACCTTGATCTGAACCCCCCTGGATCATGGGGGGCCCCCGAGACCCCAAACTGGGAGCTGGGGGAGGCAAACTGGGAGCTACAGGGCTCAAATTGGGAGTTACGGGGTGAAACTGGGAGCTGTGGGGGTGAAACTGGGTGTTGGGGGGCGGGGGGGGAAGGGGGGGGGAAAAAAGGGGGGGGGGGGCCTCAATCCGACTGCCCCGGATCATGGGGGGCCCCACAGACCCCCAAACTGGGAGCTGGGGGAGGCAAACTGGAACTGGGTGCTGGGGCGGGGGGAAGGGTAAAGGGAGCCAAAAGAGCCCAGAATAAAACAGGGGGAGTCCCTAAAATCCCATCCCCCCAAAACAAAAGGGGGGGGGGCAAATTCCCCCCCCCACCCCAAAAAAGAGAGGGAACGATGCTCAGCATCTCTTTCCCAAGAGAAGAAGCAAGGGGGGGGGGGTCCCTAGAAGTGAAAAGGGGAGGGAAGTCCCTGACCCCCCCCCAAAATAAAAGAAGAGGGGTCCCCTAAATCCCACCCCCCCAAAATAAAAGGGGGGGGGGGCAAATTCCCCCCCCCAGCCACCCAAAAAAGAGAGGGGAAGACACTCAGCATCTCCTTCCCAAGAGGAAAAGCAAAGGGAGAGAACCTAAAAGTGAAAATGGGGGGAAGTACCTGATCCCCCTAAATAAAAAAGGGTGGGGGGGTCTCCAAAATCCCACCCACCCACCCCCCCCCCCAAAATAAAAGGGGGAGGGCCCAAATCCCAGAGGGAAAGAGAGGAAATGGTGCTCGGCATCTCCTTCCCAACATAAAAAAGGGGGTGACCCTAAAAGTGAAAAGGGGAGGGGAAATCCCTGACTCCCCCCAAAATAAAAGAAGGGGGGTCCCCAAAATCCCACCCCAAAATGAAGAAGGGGGGGGGGCCCTACCTGAAGACCTCCTTGACATGGAGCATCAGCTCGGGGCCGATTCCGTCGCCGGGGATCAAGGTCACCGTGTGGCGCCCCCCCGTATTTCGCAGGGGGGGGCTAAGGGGTGGGGGCAAAAAGGAAGGGAGGGGGTTGAGGACCCCTCCACATTTGTCCCCCCCCTCGCCCTTTTTACTCCCACCACCACATGCTGGTTTTTTTTTGGGGTCCCCCCACCCCAAAGAAGTCAATACTCACAATGCTCGGGGGCTGCTGCGGCGGCCGGGACGCGGGGCAGCGAAGGGTTAATTAACGCCGTTGATTAGTAGTGGGGGCGAGGGAAAAGGGGGCAAAGAGGGGAGGGACCCCCCGGGGCAGGGGGGACACGGACCCCCCACACACACACCAAAGAGAGTCCTAAAATCACACAAAGGGCTCAAACCCCCCCAAAATCAAGCAATGAACTCCGTGCACCCCCCCCAAATTCACAGCAATGCCCCCCCCCCCCACCCCAAGCACAAAGAACACACACCCCCCCCCCCAATTTTGGGAGGGGGGGAAGACCCCAAACTGACCCCTCCCCAAAGAAGGGTTTTGAGGACCCAACCACGCTAATTTGGGGGGTCAGAGGTCAAGGGAGGCCCCCAAGACCCCTCCCCAGGAGGGGTCAGAGAGGGTTTTTGGGAACCCCCCTACTCCAAAACTGGGGGGTCAGAAGCCCCACCCCACCCCTCAAATTCAGAAGGGGCTCCAAACTGATTCCCCTCCCCAAAAAAAAGGGTTTTGTGGATGCCCCC
>JAUMJJ010000850.1:0-16171 GCA_033556795.1 Tapera naevia | reverse complement strand
GGTGAAAAGCCAACCGAGCTGGGTGATAGCTGGTTGCCTGTGAAACGAATTTAAGTTCTCTCTAGACCTCCCTCTAAGGAAACCTAACCAAACCCCCATGTAGAAGGTCAAGAGTAATTTAAAGGGGTACAGCCCCTTTAAAAAAGAAAACAATCTCCCCTAGCGGATAAACACCACACCCACATCCTTACTGTAGGCCTTTAAGCAGCCATCATTAAAGAATGCGTCAAAGCTCGCCTCTTAAAAATACTAAAACAACATGACTCCCTTACCACTAACAGGCTAACCTATCCCTATAGAAGAACTTATGCTAAAATAAGTAACTTGGAACATTTCCCTCCCTAGCGCAAGCTTACATCATTTAATTATTAACAGACCATAATTAATACCTCAATTCTAACAAGACAAAATATTAAACATACTGTTAACCCAACCCAGGTGCGCATATTAGAAAGATTAAAATCTACAAAAGGAACTCGGCAAACCAAGACCCGACTGTTTACCAAAAACATAGCCTTTAGCCAACCAAGTATTAAAGGTGATGCCTGCCCAGTGACAGAACGTTTAACGGCCGCGGTATCCTAACCGTGCGAAGGTAGCGCAATCAATTGTCTCATAAATCGGGACTTGTATGAATGGCTAAACGAGGTCTTAACTGTCTCCTGTAGATAATCAGTGAAATTGATCTTCCTGTGCAAAAGCAGGAATGAACCCATAAGACGAGAAGACCCTGTGGAACTTAAAAATCAATGGCCATCACCAACACTAACCAAGCCTACTAGCCTACAACTTACTAGACAATGGCTCATATTTTTTGGTTGGGGCGACCTTGGAGAAAAACAAATCCTCCAAAAATAAGACCACAACTCTTAACTAAGAGTGACATCTCAATGTGCTAATAGTAATCAGACCCAGTACAACTGAGTAATGAACCAAGCTACCCCAGGGATAACAGCGCAATCTCCTTCAAGAGCCCATATCGACAAGGAGGTTTACGACCTCGATGTTGGATCAGGACATCCTAATGGTGCAGCCGCTATTAAGGGTTCGTTTGTTCAACGATTAACAGTCCTACGTGATCTGAGTTCAGACCGGAGCAATCCAGGTCGGTTTCTATCTATGACTAGGCCTTCCCTAGTACGAAAGGACCGGGAAAGCAGGGCCAATATTACCCAACACGCCCTCCCTCAAGTAGTGAACTCAACTAAACTACTATAATGGATATTAACATATAACCAATGCCCTAGAAAAGGGCCGCTAGCGTGGCAGAGCTTGGTAAATGCAAAAGGCTTAAGCCCTTTACCCAGAGGTTCAAGTCCTCTCCCTAGCTTTCATCAACTATGTCAAAACCCTCTACCCTTACCCTCCTCTTTATATCACTGTCCTATGCTATCCCAATTTTACTTGCTGTAGCCTTCCTAACCCTAGTAGAACGAAAAATCCTAAGCTACATACAATCCCGAAAAGGCCCAAACGTTGTAGGCCCATTTGGTTTACTACAACCTGTAGCAGATGGTGTAAAACTATTTATTAAAGAACCAATCCGACCATCTACTTCATCTCCATTCTTATTTATCGTAACCCCAATACTAGCACTACTATTGGCAATCACAATCTGAATCCCCCTCCCACTTCCATTTTCCCTAGCCGACTTGAACCTAGGACTACTATTCCTGTTAGCCATATCAAGCCTAGCCGTATACTCAATCCTATGATCTGGATGAGCCTCCAACTCAAAATATGCCCTAATCGGAGCCCTACGTGCAGTAGCACAAACAATTTCATATGAAGTTACACTAGCTATCATCCTGCTCTCCGTAATTATATTAAGCGGAAACTACTCCCTAAATACCCTCATTACCACCCAAGAACCACTTTACCTTATCTTCTCTTCCTGACCCCTTGCAATGATATGGTATATTTCAACCCTAGCCGAAACAAACCGTGCCCCATTCGACCTCACAGAAGGAGAGTCAGAACTAGTCTCCGGATTTAATGTCGAATACGCTGCAGGTCCTTTCGCTCTTTTCTTCCTAGCCGAATACGCAAACATTATACTAATAAACACACTAACCACCATTCTATTCCTCAACCCAAGTTCACTAAACCCACCCCTAGAGCTATTCCCTATTATTATAGCTACAAAAATCCTACTACTGTCCTCTGGTTTTCTATGAGTTCGCGCCTCATATCCTCGATTCCGCTACGACCAGCTCATACACCTCCTATGAAAAAATTTCTTACCACTAACACTAGCCCTATGCTTATGACACACCAGCATACCAATCTGTTATGCAGGATTACCCCCATACTCAAGACATGCCCAAGGAAATGTGCCTGAACAAAAGGATCACTATGATAAAGTGAATATAGAGGTACACTAACCCTCTCATTTCCTATCTGAACACCTTAGAAAAGTAGGACTCGAACCTACACAAAAGAGATCAAAGCTCTTCATACTTCCTCTATATTATTTCCTAGTAGAGTCAGCTAACAAAGCTATCGGGCCCATACCCCGAAAATGATGGTTTAACTCCCTCCCCTACTAATGAGCCCATATGCAAAACTAATCTTCACACTAAGTCTTATACTAGGCACAGCCATTACAATCTCAAGCAACCACTGAATTATGGCCTGAACAGGCCTAGAAATCAATACCCTAGCAATTATCCCATTAATCGCCAAATCCCATCACCCACGCGCAATTGAAGCTACAATTAAGTACTTCCTAGTCCAAGCTACTGCATCAGCACTAATCCTATTTACAAGCATTATCAATGCCTACTCAAACGGCCAGTGAGACCTCACTCAACTAAACCACCCAACAGCCTGCATTCTACTTACAACTGCAATCGCAATAAAACTTGGACTAGTACCATTTCACTTTTGATTTCCAGAAGTCATCCAAGGATCATCTATAACCACAGCACTTTTATTATCTACAATCATAAAACTGCCACCACTCACTATTTTATTTATAGTATCCCCATCCCTCCACCCAACACTACTAACCTTCATAGCCATTGCCTCTGCAGCCTTAGGGGGCTGAATAGGCCTAAACCAAACACAAACCCGAAAAATCCTAGCTTTCTCATCTATTTCCCACCTAGGCTGAATAACCATTATTCTAATCTACAGCCCTAAACTCACCATAATCAACTTCTATGTATATTCCTTACTAACCATCCCTATTTTCCTTATCCTTAATACAACTAAGTCCATAAAACTATCCACAATAATAATTTCTTGAACAAAAGCCCCAATCCTGATAGCTACCATAATATTAACCATACTATCCCTTGCAGGACTTCCCCCATTAACAGGATTCCTACCAAAATGATTTATCATCCATAATCTTACAAAACAAGAAATAACAACAACAGCAACAATCATCGCCCTCCTCTCCTTATTAAGCTTATTCTTCTATCTGCGCCTCACATATTACTCAACAATCACACTCCCACCAAACTCTGCCAATCATATAAAACAATGACACACCAATAAGACATCTAATATCCTAATTGCTATCACCACCTCCCTATCCCTCACACTCCTACCTCTATCCCCAATAATTTTAACCATTAACTAGAAACTTAGGATAAACTACAAACCGAAGGCCTTCAAAGCCTTAAACAAGAGCTAAAACCTCTTAGTTTCTGATAAGACCCGCAGGATATTAACCTACACCTTCTGAATGCAACTCAGATACTCTAATTAAGTTAGGGCCTTATACTAGACAGGCGGGCTTCGATCCCACAACATCCTAGTTAACAGCTAGACGCCTA
Organism: Tapera naevia; assembly: GCA_033556795.1. Taxonomy (NCBI): domain Eukaryota; kingdom Metazoa; phylum Chordata; class Aves; order Cuculiformes; family Neomorphidae; genus Tapera; species Tapera naevia. Next base: position 12,386 of record JAUMJJ010000850.1, on the reverse strand, counting down.
AACCAACAGGCCTCTGTCTACACCCTAAGACTCCGGCACGTCTACAACGTACATCGATGAGCTTGCAACTCAACATGAACTTCACTACAGAGCCGATAAGAAGAGGAATTGAACCTCTGTAAAAAGGTCTACAGCCTAACGCCTCAACACTCAGCCATCTTACCTGTGACCACCACTACCCGATGATTATTCTCAACCAACCACAAAGATATCGGCACCCTATACCTAATCTTCGGTGCCTGAGCAGGTATAATCGGAACCGCCCTAAGCCTGCTTATCCGTGCAGAACTAGGACAGCCCGGAACCTTACTAGGTGACGATCAAATTTACAATGTAATTGTCACCGCACATGCCTTTGTAATAATCTTCTTTATAGTTATGCCAATTATAATCGGAGGCTTTGGAAACTGACTAGTACCCCTCATAATTGGCGCACCCGACATAGCATTCCCCCGCATAAACAATATAAGCTTTTGACTCCTACCACCATCCTTCCTACTTTTACTTGCCTCATCCACAGTAGAAGCAGGAGCAGGAACAGGATGAACAGTATACCCCCCCTTAGCCGGAAACCTTGCCCACGCTGGTGCATCCGTAGATCTGGCCATCTTCTCCCTACACTTAGCAGGAGTGTCATCAATTCTAGGAGCTATCAATTTCATCACAACCGCCATCAACATAAAACCTCCAGCCCTCTCACAATACCAAACCCCATTATTCGTATGATCTGTACTCATTACTGCCGTTCTCCTACTCCTATCACTTCCCGTACTTGCTGCTGGAATCACAATACTATTAACAGATCGAAACCTAAACACTACATTCTTCGACCCCGCTGGCGGAGGAGACCCAGTTCTATACCAACACCTGTTTTGATTCTTTGGACACCCAGAAGTCTACATCCTGATCCTACCCGGCTTCGGAATTATCTCACACGTAGTAGCATACTATGCAGGCAAAAAAGAACCCTTCGGCTACATAGGAATAGTTTGGGCCATATTATCAATCGGATTCCTAGGTTTTATTGTATGAGCGCATCACATATTTACAGTAGGAATAGATGTAGATACCCGAGCATACTTTACATCAGCCACTATAATCATCGCAATCCCAACCGGTATTAAAGTATTCAGCTGACTAGCTACACTGCACGGCGGCACCATCAAATGAGACCCCCCCATGCTATGAGCCATAGGCTTCATTTTCTTATTCACCATTGGAGGCCTAACTGGAATCATCCTAGCAAACTCATCCCTAGACATTGCTCTACACGACACTTACTACGTAGTTGCCCATTTCCACTATGTATTATCAATAGGAGCAGTATTTGCTATCCTAGCAGGTTTCACCCACTGATTTCCATTATTCACCGGATATACCCTCCACCCTACATGAGCTAAAGCACACTTCGGAGTAATATTCACTGGCGTTAACCTAACATTCTTCCCACAACACTTCCTAGGCCTAGCAGGCATGCCACGCCGTTACTCCGACTATCCAGACGCATATACCCTATGAAACACCATGTCATCTATTGGCTCTCTCATCTCATTAACAGCTGTAATTATGCTAATATTTATCATCTGAGAAGCCTTCGCATCAAAACGAAAAGTAATCCAACCAGAACTCCCTACCACTAATATTGAATGAATCCACGGCTGCCCTCCACCACACCATACCTTTGAAGAACCAGCCTTTGTCCAAGTACAAGAAAGGAAGGAATCGAACCCTCATATGCTGGTTTCAAGCCAACCGCATCAAACCACTCATGCTTCTTTCTTATGAGATATTAGTAAAACTATTACATAGCCTCGTCAAGACTAAATTGTAGATGAAACCTCTACATATCTCAAATGGCTAACCCATCTCAATTCGGATTTCAAGACGCCTCCTCCCCAATCATAGAAGAACTTGTCGAATTCCACGACCATGCCCTAATAGTAGCCCTAGCAATCTGCACTCTCGTCCTCTACTTATTAACACTTATACTATTAGAAAAACTTTCCTCAAACACTGTAGATGCACAAGAAATTGAACTCATCTGGACAATCCTACCAGCAATCGTCCTTATCCTACTAGCCCTACCATCTTTACAAATTTTATATATAATAGACGAAGTGGATGAACCAGACTTAACCCTAAAAGCCATTGGCCACCAATGATATTGATCCTACGAATACACAGACTTTAAAGACCTAACATTCGACTCATACATAATCCCCACAACAGACCTTTTACCAGGACACTTCCGACTACTAGAAGTAGACCATCGAGTTGTAATTCCAACAGAATCCCACGTGCGTGTCATCATCACCGCAGGGGATGTCCTACACTCCTGAGCAGTTCCCACCCTAGGAGTTAAAACAGACGCAATCCCAGGACGACTAAACCAAACATCATTTATCACTACCCGGCCCGGAATCTTCTACGGCCAATGCTCCGAAATTTGTGGCGCAAACCACAGCTACATACCCATCGTAGTAGAATCCACTCCACTCACCCACTTCGAAAACTGATCCTCACTCCTTTCATCCTAATCATTAAGAAGCTATGCAAACAGCACTAGCCTTTTAAGCTAGAGACAGAGGAACACATACCCCTCCTTAATGACATGCCACAACTAAATCCAAACCCATGATTATCCATTATATTATTAACATGACTTACTTTCACACTAACTATTCAACCAAAACTTTTATCCTTCACCCAAACTAACCCCCCAATCAACAAACCAACCATACTTAATAAAACCACCTCATGAGCCTGACCATGACTTTAAGCTTCTTCGACCAATTTATAAGCCCATCCCTCCTAGGAATCCCACTAATCCTTATCTCAATATTATTCCCTGTGCTACTTATCCCAGCCCAAGGTAACCGATGAATTACAAACCGACTCTCTACCCTCCAATCCTGAGTTATCCACTTAATCACAAAACAACTAATAATTCCCCTAGACAAAAAAGGACACAAATGAGCCCTAATTTTAACCTCCCTTATACTATTACTACTTACAATTAACCTACTAGGCCTACTCCCATATACATTCACCCCCACCACCCAACTATCAATAAACATAGCCCTCGCCCTCCTCCTTTATGACTAGCTACCCTACTCACAGGCCTACGAAACCAACCCTCAATCTCCTTAGGCCACCTTCTCCCAGAAGGAACACCCACCCCCCTAATCCCCGCCCTAATTATAATCGAAACCATCAGTCTCCTTATTCGCCCCCTAGCCTTAGGAGTCCGACTCACAGCAAACCTCACCGCCGGCCATTTACTCATTCAACTCATCTCAACAGCAGCTGTAGTCCTTCTCCCCATTCTTCCAGCAGTATCTATACTGACTACTACCATCCTACTCCTCCTAACAATCCTAGAAATTGCAGTAGCCATAATTCAAGCTTACGTCTTTGTCCTCCTACTAACCTTATACTTACAAGAAAACATCTAATGGCCCACCAAGCACACTCATATCACATAGTAGACCCTAGCCCATGGCCCATCTCCGGAGCAGCAGCTGCTCTACTAACAACATCAGGCCTTGTCATATGATTTCACCAAAACTCCATACAACTTCTCAGCCTAGGATTATTCTCCATAATTCTTGTTATAATCCAATGATGACGAGATATTATTCGTGAGAGTACCTTCCAAGGACATCACACTCTCCCGGTCCAAAAAGGACTACGATACGGAATAATCCTATTCATTACATCCGAAGCATTCTTCTTTCTTGGATTCTTCTGAGCCTTTTTCCACTCTAGCTTAGTACCAACGCCAGAACTAGGCGGCCAATGACCCCCAGCAGGAATCAAACCACTAAACCCCATAGAAGTGCCCTTACTAAATACAGCCATTCTACTGGCTTCAGGAGTAACCGTAACATGAGCACACCATAGCATTACAGAAGGCAACCGAAAACAAGCAATCCATGCATTAACCCTAACAATCCTCCTAGGGTTCTACTTCACAGCCCTCCAAGGAATAGAATATTATGAAGCACCATTCTCAATCGCCGACGGAGTTTACGGTTCAACCTTTTTTGTCGCCACCGGATTTCACGGCCTCCACGTACTCATCGGATCATCTTTCCTCACTATCTGCCTACTACGACTAATCATATTCCACTTTACACCAAATCACCACTTCGGATTTGAAGCCGCTGCCTGATACTGACACTTCGTAGACGTCATCTGATTATTCCTCTACATAACAATCTACTGATGAGGATCCTGCTCTTCTAGTATAATTATTATAATTGACTTCCAATCTATAGAATCTGGTTCAACCCCAGAGAAGAGCAATTAACATAATCACATTTATATTCACCCTCTCCCTAACCCTAAGCATTATTTTAACCACACTAAACTTCTGAATTACTCAAATTAATCCAGATTCAGAAAAATTATCCCCATACGAATGTGGTTTTGACCCTCTTGGCTCCGCACGTCTCCCCTTCTCTATCCGATTCTTTCTAGTAGCAATTCTATTCCTACTATTCGACCTAGAAATCGCACTACTACTACCCCTACCATGAGCCACCCAGCTCCAATCCCCTATCACTACCATAACCTGAACATCCACTATTATCCTATTACTCACCCTAGGACTTATTTATGAATGAACACAAGGTGGCCTAGAATGAGCAGAATAAACAAAAAAAGAAAGTTAGTCTAAACACGACAGTTGATTTCGGCTCAACAGATCATAGCTAAGCCCTATGACTTTCTTAATGTCACTCATACACTTAAGTTTCTACTCTACCTTCACCCTGAGCAGCCTAGGACTCGCTTTCCACCGCACTCACCTAATCTCAGCCCTACTATGCCTAGAAAGCATGATACTCTCCATATACGTGGCCCTAACTGTCTGACCAGTCGAAAACCAAACACCCTCTCACACTCTAATGCCAATCCTAATATTAGCATTTTCGGCTTGCGAAGCAGGTACAGGCCTGGCAATATTAGTAGCATCCACACGAACTCATGGCTCAGATCACCTCCATAACCTAAATCTCCTACAATGCTAAAAATTATCCTACCAACAATTATACTTCTCCCAACAGCCCTACTCTCCACCCAAAAAGCCCTATGAACTAACATCACCCTACACAGCCTAATAATCGCCACCATCAGCCTACACTGACTATCCCCCACATATTTCCCACACAAAACTCTAACCCAATGAACAGGTATTGACCAAATCTCATCCCCCCTCCTTACCCTATCATGCTGATTGCTTCCCCTAATAATTATAGCAAGCCAAAACCATCTACACCACGAACCCTTAACACGCAAACGAATCTTTGCAGCCACCCTAATCATAATTCAACCATTTATTATTCTAGCCTTCTCAACCACAGAACTTATAATATTTTATATTACATTTGAAGCAACCCTCATTCCAACCCTAATCCTCATTACCCGATGGGGCAACCAACCCGAACGCCTAAGTGCTGGCATCTACCTCCTATTTTATACCCTAATTAGCTCCCTCCCACTATTAGTAACAATCCTACACCTTCACACACAAACAGGGACTCTTCACTTAACAATACTAAACTTAACCAACCTCTCACTCCCAAAATCATGAACCACTATCCTCTCAGGAATTGCACTACTAATAGCATTTATAGTAAAAGCCCCACTATACGGCCTACACTTATGACTACCAAAAGCACATGTAGAAGCCCCAATTGCAGGCTCCATGCTTCTAGCAGCACTACTTCTAAAGCTCGGAGGATATGGCATTATACGGATTACTATCCTAATAAACCCCACATTAAACTCACTACAATACCCATTCCTTGCTTTATCTTTATGAGGAGCACTCATAACCAGCTCAATCTGCCTACGCCAAACTGACTTAAAAGCACTCATCGCCTACTCATCTGTCAGCCACATAGGCCTAGTTATCGCTGCAAGCCTAATCCAAACTAACTGATCCTTCTCAGGCGCAATAATCCTCATAATCTCCCACGGCCTCACCTCCTCAATACTATTCTGTCTGGCCAACACAAACTATGAACGTACCCATAGCCGAATCTTATTATTAACACGCAGCCTACAGCCACTCCTACCACTAACAGCAACCTGATGACTACTAGCCAATCTATCAAACATAGCCCTGCCACCAACAACAAATTTAATAGCTGAACTCACCATCATAATTGCCCTATTCAACTGATCAATACTTACAATCATCCTAACTGGACTCGCAACACTACTTACCGCAGCATACACCCTATTTATACTACTGACTACCCAACGAGGAATTTTACCAACCAACATCACATCTATTCAGAACTTTACCACACGTGAACACCTCCTAATAACCCTACACATCATACCTATACTCCTCTTAATCCTTAAACCAGAACTTATCTCAGGAGCCTTCCTATGCAAGTATAGTTTAAACCAAACATTAGACTGTGATTCTAAAAATAGAAGTTAAAACCTTCTTACCTGCCGAGGGGAGGTTCAACCAACAGGAACTGCTAATTCCTGTATCTGAGTCTAAAATCTCAGCCCCCTTACTTTTAAAGGATAACAGTAATCCGCTGGTCTTAGGAACCACTAATCTTGGTGCAAATCCAAGTAAAAGTAGTGGAAACCATCCTAATTATTAACACCTCTATACTTCTCACACTAGCATTAATCCTAATCCCCACACTACTAACCCTATTAACAAAAAATTACAAGAACTCCCCCAGCTCAATTACCAAAACCGTCAAAACTGCCTTTCTCACCAGCCTAATCCCCACCACACTATTCCTATACTCTGGCATAGACAGCATTATCTCCATCTGAGAATGAAAATTCATTATAAACTTTAAAATCCCAATAAACCTTAAAATTGACCAATACTCAATAATATTTTTTCCCATTGCACTATTTGTAACATGATCTATTCTACAATTCGCCTCCTGATATATAGCTACAGAACCATACATTACAAAATTCTTCTCATACTTACTAATATTCCTAACTGCAATATTAACACTAACAATCGCCAACAACCTATTTTTACTTTTCATCGGATGAGAGGGGGTAGGAATTATATCATTTCTCCTAATCGGATGATGGCAAGGCCGAGCAGAAGCCAATACAGCTGCTCTACAAGCTATCCTATATAACCGAATCGGAGATATCGGACTCATCCTAAGTATAGCCTGACTCGCATGCACCATAAACTCATGAGATATCCAACAAACCATGCCCAACCATACCCAAACCCCAACACTCCCATTACTAGGCCTCATCCTAGCCGCAACCGGAAAGTCAGCTCAATTTGGCCTACATCCATGACTACCAGCTGCCATAGAAGGCCCAACCCCAGTTTCCGCCCTACTCCACTCAAGTACTATAGTTGTAGCAGGAATCTTCCTCCTAATCCGAATACACCCTATACTCTCCAACAACCAAACCGCCCTAACCCTATGCTTATGTCTAGGAGCACTATCCACACTATTTGCCGCTACCTGTGCTCTAACACAAAACGACATCAAAAAAATTATTGCCTTCTCAACATCTAGCCAACTAGGACTAATAATAGTAACAATTGGACTAAACCTTCCACAGCTAGCCTTTCTACACATTTCAACCCACGCCTTCTTCAAAGCCATACTCTTCCTGTGCTCTGGATCAATTATCCACAACCTCAGTGGTGAACAAGACATCCGAAAAATAGGCGGCCTTCAAAAAATACTTCCAACAACCACCTCCTGCCTAACTATCGGAAACCTAGCCTTAATAGGAACTCCATTCTTAGCCGGATTCTACTCAAAAGATCTCATCATTGAAAGCCTAAACACATCACACCTTAATACCTGAGCACTACTCCTAACACTACTCGCCACAACATTCACCGCAACATATAGCCTACGAATAACTATTTTAGTACAAACAGGATTCCCCCGCATCCCATCAACTACCCCAATAAACGAAAACGACCCAGCAATTATTAACCCAATCACTCGACTTGCACTAGGCAGCATCCTAGCTGGCCTACTTATCACAACTTACTTCCCACCTACGAGCACCCCTCCAATAACCATACCTACATACATAAAAATTGCCGCTATACTTCTAACGATCCTAGGAACCATTCTAGCCCTCGAACTATCAAACATAACTCACGCCCTATCAAAGCCCAAACAAAACATGGCAATAAACTTCTCATCTACATTAGGCTACTTCAACCCATTACTCCACCGCCTAACCTCTACAAACCTCCTAAACACAGGACAAAAACTATCCTCCCACCTAGCCGACCTATCCTGGTACAAAAAAATAGGCCCAGAAGGACTTGCCACCCTACAAGTCATAACAACCAAAACCTCAACCAACCTACACACAGGCCTCATCAAAGCCTATTTAAGCTCATTTGCCCTATCAATCCTAATCCTCTTACTAATATACAGAACCAACACCCTAATGGCCCCAAACATACGAAAACATCACCCCCTACTAAAAATAATTAACAACTCCCTAATTGACCTCCCAACACCCTCAAATATCTCCGCCTGATGAAATTTCGGCTCTCTTCTAGGTATCTGCCTAGCAACCCAAATCCTTACAGGATTAATGCTAGCCATACACTATACCGCAGACACAACCCTAGCATTCTCCTCCGTAGCCCACATGTGCCGAGACGTCCAATATGGTTGACTACTCCGCAACCTACATGCAAATGGAGCATCAGCATTTTTCATCTGCATTTACCTTCACATCGGACGAGGCTTCTACTACGGCTCCTATCTATTCAAGGAAACCTGAAACACAGGAGTTATCCTCCTCTTAACCTTAATAGCAACCGCCTTCGTAGGATATGTTCTCCCATGGGGACAAATATCGTTTTGAGGCGCAACCGTCATCACTAACCTATTCTCAGCCATCCCATACATCGGACAGACCCTAGTAGAATGAGCTTGAGGAGGCTTCTCAGTAGACAACCCGACACTAACCCGATTTTTTGCCCTACATTTTATTCTTCCATTCATAATTGCAGGTCTCACACTAATCCACCTCACCTTCCTCCACGAAACTGGTTCAAACAACCCACTAGGACTAGCATCAGATTCAGACAAAATCCCATTCCACCCCTACTTCTCCCTAAAAGATATCCTGGGATTCATCACAATACTACTCTTCCTGACAACCCTAGCCCTCTTCTCACCAACACTACTAAGCGACCCAGAAAACTTTACCCCCGCAAACCCACTCATCACACCCCCTCATATTAAACCAGAATGATACTTCCTATTTGCATACGCTATCCTACGCTCAATCCCAAACAAACTTGGAGGAGTCCTTGCACTCGCTGCATCTGTCCTAGTACTATTTCTAGCCCCACTCCTACATAAATCTAAACAACGCACAATAACATTTCGCCCTCTATCCCAAGTATTATTCTGAATTTTAGTCACCAATCTAATCATCCTAACATGAGTAGGCAGCCAACCAGTAGAACACCCATTCATTATCATCGGCCAACTAGCATCCCTCACCTACTTCTCTATTATTCTAATCCTCTTTCCAATCACTGCCACCCTAGAAAACAAGTTACTGAACTACTAAAATACTCTAATAGTTTATCAAAAACATTGGTCTTGTAAGCCAAAGAATGAAGATCCCACCTCTTCTTAGAGTTTTTCTTCCTCCGGGCCCCCCCCCCTCCCCCCCCGGAGGATTTTTTGCCGGGATCTATGTACTCTAGCATACTATTCTCGTACCACATTATACATTATATCCATGTCCTAAATACATTAATATACACCTGGACACAAATCGCATTTTTCACATCCTACTTTCAAGCGCTATCCGCGTGTAACTTATTAACGGAATTTACACTCTGCCCGTACTAAAACCATGACATGCCATTCTATACATTAACGGACTTTCCCTGGACACGAGGCCTCCCGGAGGGAATGACCTTAATGGTAGCAGGACTATTCCGACGAAACTTTGTTCCGGTACAGCTTTCTAAAGTACCCGATGGATTTATTGATCGTTCACAGCACGAGAAATCCGCAACGCCTTGCACGAAGTACCTCCTCATACTAGCTTCAAGCCCATTCTTTCCACCATACACCACTGACACTACTTGCTCTTTTGCGCCTCGGGTTCCTATTTCAGGGTCATCAATTGGTAGTTGGATATATATTGGTTTTCACAGATGCAACCGAGCTCTGTCAGGGGCACTTTGCCTCGTAATCCCGACATCTTTCTGCCTTTTGTCTACTGGTTCCCTCTCTTCCCTTCGGGAGCCTTCACAGGTTGCCCATGGTAGTTAGAGCAGGAGCTTACAATCTATTTACCTGGGCTACAATGGTCCACGGGCCTTTTTATCACTTTCAGAGAATCACTCAATGAGACGGTCGACGTATCCGGGGAATCATCTCAACACTGATGCACTTTAGATAGCCCTCACATACTTGATCCGACTAGCTTAACTCCCGTGTGGCAGGATAATGCATGCATAGGGTATATGATTTTTCGATTTTCGCCCCCCCGGGCGATTTTAACAACACTAGGAATTTCCGACTAAACCATAATTTTCCACCCATCACAATTTTTATCATCACATTTCACATTTTCCCACTCTAGACAAACTACATTAATAAACAAATTCGTTACTTAACAAAAATTTTTTTACATCATACATCACAAAACATCATCAAACAATCCAGTAAAAATTCATTAAATAAACAAACACTTACATTTGTCACCATCACAAACATAATACATCAAAACATACCTCAGAAAAAAAGGAATTAAACCTTTATCACCAACTCCCAAAGCTGGTATTCTAAATTAAACTATTTTCTGATAACCCCACTAAACTGCCCGAATAGCCCCACGCGACAACCCCCGCACAACCTCCAAAACTACGAACAACGTCAACAACAAACCTCACCCCGCCACCAAGAACATCCCAAACCCCAAAGAATAAAACATTGCCACACCACTAAAATCCAACCGCACCAAAAACATACCTCCATTATCAACAGTAACTAACCCAACCTTTCAACACTCAACCACACCTCCTACAACCACACCAACAACAACAACCAAAAATAACCCAACCCCATACCCCACTACTCCCCAATCCCCCCAAGCCTCTGGAAACGGCTCCGCTGCCAAAGAAACAGAGTATACAAACACCACTAACATTCCCCCTAAATACACCATAAAAAGCACTAAAGACACAAACGAAACTCCCAAACTCAACAACCACCCACATCCTATCACAGATGCCAACACCAAACCAACCACCCCATAATATGGCGAAGGATTAGACGCAACCGCCAACCCACCCAACACAAAACCTACACCCAAGAAAAAAACAAAATAAGTCATAATAATTCCTGCTTGGCCTCTCTCCAAGATCTATGGCCTGAAAAACCATCGTTGTAAACTTCAACTACAAGAACACCCTACAAACAAACCATACATCATCATTATATTGTAAACATCATCTTTTATTACTTATCTTATACACATTTTTTCACTTTTTACACTCCACCGCCGCTGGAGTTACATTAAAATAATTCCACACTTTGTACACCACATCACTTATTATTTACATATTTATTATATATATTTTTACCAAATATTAAAAAACCCACCTACAACAAAACAAACAACAAACAACAAACAACAAACAACAAACAACAAACAACAAACAACAAACAACAAACAACAACAACAAACAACAAACAACAAACAACAAACAACACAAGCCCCTTTCACGTCCTCGTAGCTTAAATAAAAGCATAGCACTGAAGATGCTAAGATGGTTAGCCCTACCTCCCGAGGACAAAAGACTTAGTCCTAACCTTACCGTTAGTTCTTGCTAGATATATACATGCAAGTATCCGCATTCCAGTGTAAATGCCCTTAGCCTTCTTGTCAAGATAAAAGGAGCAGGTATCAGGCACACCCCATATCAAAGTAGCCCAAGACGCCTTGCTTAGCCACACCCCCACGGGCATTCAGCAGTAATTAACATTAAGCAATAAGTGTAAGCTTGACTTAGTTATAGCAACCAGAGTTGGTAAATCTTGTGCCAGCCACCGCGGTCATACAAGAGACTCAAATTAACGGTAATACGGCGTAAAGAGTGGTACATGCAGTATCTTGACATTTAAGATCAAAATGTAACCAAGCTGTCATAAGCTCAGATTACAACTAAAGCCGCCCTAAAAGAGATCTTAAATCCTTAGACAAACTAGATCCACGAAAGCCAGGACCCAAACTGGGATTAGATACCCCACTATGCCTGGCCCTAATCTTGATATCTTCCCATATACAAAGATATCCGCCTGAGAATTACGAGCACAAACGCTTAAAACTCTAAGGACTTGGCGGTGTCCCAAACC
>JAUMJJ010000849.1:0-35951 GCA_033556795.1 Tapera naevia | reverse complement strand
CCCACCGCACTTCCCGCTGCCTTTGTCCCCGCCGACCAATCAGAACGCGGAGCGCCCAGCCAGGGGGGCGGCAACCAGCAGGAAGGCGGGCGCGCAGCGCTGAGTGGCGTCCCTAACAGCCAATAGAAGCGCAGATAGCTAGATTGACAGCTCGCCGACCAATAGAAAGCCAAAAGAGGGCGGGCGCTGCTCGGGACGGCGGAGCCGCGGGTGGGGCCTTACCGCTTGTTGTCGTCCGGTACCTGGAGGAGAGGGAGAGAGAAGGGATCACCCCGCTCAGGCGCCGAGGGCCTCCGCAAGGCTCGCTCAGCTCCGTCCACGAGCACCCGGGGACCATGGCGAGGTGGGCGGAGGCCCGGGTGGGCCGGCGCCAGGCGGCGGACGGCGGCCGAGGCCCAAGCGCCCTCCTTGAGCTTTCCCCGGAGACGCCTCCCTTTACAAACGCCCCGAGCTTGAAGGAGCCGTCACGGCGAGGAGGCCCGCCGGGACCGAGAGCAGGAAACGCCGGTAAGAGCGCTTCCCCCTCTGAACACTAAAGAGGAGGCCCCAGGCTCGGACTACAACTCCCGGCGTGCACCGCGGCGGAGGCCATCATGGCCGCGCGGGGGATGCTGGGAGACGAGGTCCACCAATAGGAGCCCTCCTGGGGCTCCGCGCGGGGCACGCCGGGAGTTGTAGTCTATGAATGGGAGACCATTGACCCCGCGCGGGGCACGCCGGGAGTTGTGGTCTATGGAATGGGAGTCCCATTGACACCCCGCGCGGGGCACACTGGGAGTTGTAGTCTATGAATGGGAGCCCCATTGACCCCGCGCGGGGCACGCTGGGAGTTGTGGTCTATGAATGGAGTCCCATTGGCCCCGGGCGGGGCCACGCTGGGAGTTGTGGTCCATGAATGGAGATGCTTTGGCCCCGCGTGGGGCACGCTGGGAGTTGTGGTCTATGACTGGGAGTCCCATTGACCCCGCGCGGGGCACACTGGGAGTTGTGGTCTATGACTGGGAGATGCTTTGGCTCCGTGCTGGGCACGCTGGGAGTTGTGGTCTATGACTGGGAGATGCTTTGGCCCCGCGCAGGGCACACTGGGAGTTGTGGTCTATGAATGGGAGTCCCATTGGCCCCGCGTGGGGCACGCTGGGAGTTGTGGTCTATGAATGGGAGATGCTTTGGCCCCGCACGGGGGCACACTGGGAGTTGTGGTCTATGAATGGGAGTCCCATTGACCCCACGCGGGGCACGCTGGGAGTTGTAGTCTATGAATGGGAGCCCCATTGACCCCGCGCGGGGCACAGCTGGGAGTTGTAGTCTATGAATGGGAGCCCCATTGACCCCAGCGCGGGGCACGCTGGGAGTTGTGGTCCATGAATGGAAGTCCCATTGGCCCCGTGCTGGGCACACTGGGGAGTTGCGGTCTATGACTGGGAGATGCTTTGGCCCCGCGCTGGGGCACACTGGGAGTTGTGGTCTATGACTGGGAGATGCTTTGGCCCCAGCGCGGGGCACACTGGGAGTTGTGGTCTATGAATGGGAGCCCCATTGACCCCGCGCGGGGCACGCTGGGACTTGTGGTCTATGAATGGGAGCCCCATTGGCCCCGCGTGGGGCACACTGGGAGTTGTAGTCTATGAATGGGAGACCCATTGACCCCTACGCGGGGCACACTGGGAGTTGTAGTCTATGAATGGGAGCCCCATTGGCCCCGCGCGGGGCACGCTGGGAGTTGTAGTCTATGAATGGGAGCCCCATTGACCCCGCGCGTGGCACGCTGGGAGTTGTAGTCTATGAATGGAGCCCCCATTGACCCCGCGCCGGGGCACGCTGGGAGTTGTAGGTCTATGAATGGGAGTCCCATTGGCCCCGCGCGGGGCACCGCTGGGAGTTGTAGTCTATGAATGGGAGCCCCATTGACCCCACGCGGGGCACGCTGGGAGTTGTAGTCTATGAATGGGAGCCCCATTGACCCCCGCGCGTGGCACGCTGGGAGTTGTAGTCTATGAATGGGAGTCCCATTGACCCCAGCGCGGGGCACGCTGGGAGTTGTAGTCTATGAATGGGAGCCCCATTGACCCCACGCGGGGCACGCTGGGAGTTGTGGTCCATGAATGGGAGCCCCATTGGCCCCCGCGCGGGGCACGCTGGGAGTTTGTGGGTCTATGAATGGGAGTCCCATTTGGCCCCGCGTGGGGCACGCTGGGAGTTGTGGTCTATGACTGGAGTCCCATTGGCCCCGCGCGGGGCACGCTGGGAGTTGTAGTCTATGATGGGAGCCCGCATTGACGCCCGGCGCGGGGGCACACTGGGACTTGTGGTCTATGAATGGGAGACCCATTGACCCCACGCGGGGCACACTGGGAGTTGTGGTCTATGACTGGGAGCCCCATTGACCCCGCGCGGGGCACGCTGGGGAGTTGTGGTCTATGAATGGGAGTCCCATTGACACCCGCGCGGGGCACGCTGGGAGTTGTAGTCTATGAATGAGAGCCCCATTGACCCCACGCGAGCACACTGGGAGTTGTGGTACATGACTGGGAGCCCCATTGGCCCCACGCGGGGCACGCTGGGAGTTTGTGGTCTATGAATGGGAGCCCCCTTTGGGCCCCGCGTGGGGCACACTGGGAGTTGTGGTCCATGAATGGGAGCCCCAGTGGCCCCGGCGCGGGGCACGCTGGGGAGTTGTAGTCTATGAATGGGAGCCCCATTGGCCCCTGCGCGGGGCACGCTGGAGTTGTGGTCTATGAATGGGAGTCCCATTGGCCCCTGCCGCGGGGCAGCGCTGGGGAGTTGTGGTCTATGACTGGAAGTCCCATTGGCCCCGTGCTGGGCACACTGGGAGTTGCGGTCTATGACTGGGAGATGCTTTGGCCCCGCGCTGGGGCACACTGGGAGTTGTGGTCTATGACTGGGAGATGCTTTGACCCCGCGCAGGGCACGCGGAGGAGTTGTGTCTATGAATGGGAGCCCCATTGGCCCCGCGCGGGGCACACTGGGAGTTGTGGTCCATGAATGGGAGCCCCATTGGCTCCGCGCGGGGCACACTGGGAGTTGTGGTCCATGAATGGGAGCCCCATTGGCCCCGCGCGGGGCACACTGGAGTTGTGGTCTATGAATGGGAGCCCCATTGGCCCCGCGCGGGGCACACTGGGAGTTGTGGTCTATGAATGGGAGCCCCATTGGCCCCGCGCGGGGCACACTGGGAGTTGTGGTCTATGAATGGGAGCCCCATTGGCTCCGCGCGGGGCACGCTGGAGTGGGCTATGAATGGGAGTCCCATTGACCCCTGCGCGGGGCACGCTGGGAGTTGCGGTCTATGACTGGGAGATGCTTTGGCCCGCGCTGGGGCACACTGGGAGTTGTGGTCTATGACTGGGAGATGCTTTGGCCCCGCGCGGGGCACACTGGGAGTTGTGGTCTATGACTGGGAGTCCCATTGACCCCGCGCGGGGCACGCTGGGAGTTGTGTCTATGACTGGGGAGATGCTTTGGCCCCCGCGCGGGGCACACTGGGAGTTGTGGTCTATGACTGGGAGATGCTTTGGTCCCGCACTGGGCACACTGGGAGTTGTGGTCTATGACTGGGAGATGCTTTGGCCCCGCGCGGGGCACACTGGGAGTTGTGGTCCATGACTGGGAGTCCCATTGGCCCCCGCGTGGGGCACACTGGGAGTTGTGGTCTATGACTGGGAGATGCTTTGGCCCCGTACTGGGCACACTGGGAGTTGTGGTCTATGACTGGGAGATGCTTTGGCCCCGCGCGGGGCACACTGGGAGTTGTGGTCTATGACTGGGAGTCCCATTGGCCCCGCGCGGGGCACACTGGGAGTTGTGGTCTATGACTGGGAGATGCTTTGGCCCCGCGTGGGGCACACTGGGAGTTGTGGTCTATGACTGGGAGATGTTTTGGCCCCGCGTGGGACATAACTGGGAGTTGTGGTCTATGACTGGAGATGCTTTGGCCCCGCGTGGGGCACACTGGGAGTTGTGGTCTATGACTGGGAGATGCTTTGGCCCCGCGTGGGGCACACTGGAGGAGTTGTGGTCTATGACTGGGAGATGCTTTGGCCCCGCGCGGGGCACGCTGGGAGTTGTGGTCCATGAATGGGAGTCCCATTGGCCCCGCGTGGGGCACACTGGGAGTTGTGGTCTATGACTGGGAGATGCTTTGGCCCCGCGCGGGGCATACTGGGAGTTGTGGGTCTATGACTGGGAGATGCTTTGGCCCCGCGTGGGACAAACTGGGAGTTGTGGTCTATGACTGGGAGATGCTTTGGCCCCGTGCTGGGCACACTGGGAGTTGTGGTCTATGACTGGGAGATGCTTTGGCCCCGCGTGGGGCACACTGGAGTTGTGGTCTATGACTGGGAGATGCTTTGGCCCAGCACGGGACACACTGGGAGTTGTGGTCTATGACTGGGAGATGCTTTGGCCCCGCGCGGGGCACACTGGGAGTTGTGGTCTATGACTGGGAGATGCTTTGGCCCCGCGCGGGGGCACGCTTGGGAGTTGTGGTCCATGAATGGGAGTCCATTGGCCCCAGCGTGGGGCACACTGGGAGTTGTGGTCTATGACTGGGAGATGCTTTGGCCCCGCGTGGGGCACACTGGGAGTTGTGGTCTATGACTGGGAGATGCTTTGGCCCCGCGCTGGGCACACTGGGAGTTGTGGTCTATGACTGGGAGATGCTTTGGCCCCGCACGGGGCACACTGGGAGTTGTGGTCTATGACTGGGAGATGCTTTGGCCCCGCGCGGGGCACACTGGGAGTTGTGGTCTATGACTGGGAGATGCTTTGGCCCGCGCCTGGGCACACTGGGAGTTGTGGTCTATGACTGGGAGATGCTTTGGCCCCGCGCGGGGCACACTGGGAGTTGTGGTCTATGACTGGGAGATGCTTTGGCCCCGCGCGGGGCACACTGGGAGTTGTGGTCTATGACTGGGAGATGTTTTGGCCCCGTGCGGGGCACACTGGGAGTTGTGGTCTATGACTGGGAGATGCTTTGGCCCCGCGCGGGGCACGCTGGGAGTTGTGGTCTATGACTGGGAGATGCTTTGGCCCCGCGCGGGGCACACTGGAGAGTTGTGGTCTATGACTGGGGAGATGCTTTGGCCCCGCGCGGGGACACACTGGGAGTTGTGGTCTATGACTGGGAGATGCTTTGGCCCCGCGCAGGGCACACTGGGAGTTGTGGGTCTATGACTGGGAGATGCTTTGGCCCCGCGCGGGGCACACTGGGAGTTGTGGTCTATGACTGGGAGATGCTTTGGCCCCGCGTGGGGCACACTGGGAGTTGTGGTCTATGACTGGGAGATGCTTTGGCCCACGCGGGGCACACTGGGAGTTGTGGTCGATGACTGGGAGATGCTTTGGCCCCGTGCTGGGCACACTGGGAGTTGTGGTCTATGACTGGGAGATGCTTTGGCCCCGCACGGGCACACTGGGAGTTGTGGTCTATGACTGGGAGATGCTTTGGCCCCGCGTGGGGCACGCTGGGAGTTGTGGTCTATGACTGGGAGATGCTTTGGCCCCGCGTGGGGCACGCTGGGAGTTGTGGTCGATGACTGGGAGATGCTTTGGCCCCGCGCGGGGCACACTGGGAGTTGTGTCTATGACTGGGAGATGCTTTGGCCCCGTGCTGGGCACACTGGGAGTTGTGGTCTGTGACTGGGAGATGCTTTGGCCCCGCGTGGGGCACACTGGGAGTTGTGGTCTATGACTGGGAGATGCTTTGGACCCGCGTGGGGCACACTGGAGTTGTGGTCTATGACTGGGAGATGCTTTGGCCCCGCACGGGTCACACTGGGAGTTGTGGTCTATGACTGGGAGATGCTTTGGCCCCGCGCTGGGCACACTGGGAGTTGTGGTCTATTGACTGGGGAGATGCTTTGGCCCCCGCGCGGGGCACACTGGAGTTGTGGTCTATGACTGGGAGATGCTTTGGCCCCGCGTGGGGCACGCTGGGAAGTTGTGGTCTATGACTGGGAGATGCTTTGGCCCCGCGTGGGGCATACTGGAGTTGTGGTCTATGACTGGGAGATGCTTTGGCCCCGCGTGGGGCACACTGGGAGTTGTGGTCTATGACTGGGAGATGCTTTGGCCCCGCGCGGGGCACACTGGGAGTTGTGGTCTATGACTGGGAGATGCTTTGGCCCGCGCGGGGCACACTGGGAGTTGTGGTTTATGACTGGGAGATGCTTTGGCCCGCGTGGGGCACACTGGGAGTTGTGGTTTATGACTGGGAGATGCTTTGGCCCCGCGTGGGGCACACTGGGAGTTTGTGGTCTATGACTGGGAGATGCTTTGGCCCCCGCGGGGCACGCTGGGAGTTGTGGTTCCATGAATGGGAGTCCCATTGGCCCCCGCGTGGGGCACACTGGGAGTTGTGGTCTATGACTGGGAGATGCTTTGGCCCCGCGTGGGGCACACTGGGAGTTGTGGTCTATGACTGGGAGATGCTTTGGCCCCGCGCTGGGCACACTGGGAGTTGTGGTCTATGACTGGGAGATGCTTTGGCCCCGCGCGGGGCACACTGGGAGTTGTGGTCTATGACTGGGAGTCCCATTGACCCCGCGCGGGGCACACTGGAGTTGTGGTCTATGACTGGGAGTCCCATTGGCCCCGCGTGGGGCACACTGGGAGTTGTGGTCTATGACTGGAGATGCTTTGGCCCAGCACGGGACACACTGGGAGTTGTGGTCTATGACTGGGAGATGCTTTGGCCCCGTGCTGGGCACACTGGGAGTTGTGGTCTATGACTGGGAGATGCTTTGGCCCCGTGCGGGGGCATGCTGGGAGTTTGTGGTCTAAGACTGGGAGTCCCAGTGGCCCCCGCGCGGGGCACACTGGGAGTTGTGGTCTATGACTGGGAGATGCTTTGGCCCCGCGCGGGGCACACTGGGAGTTGTGGTCTATGACTGGAGATGCTTTGCCCCGCGCGTGCACACTGGGAGTTGTGGTCTATGACTGGGAGATGCTTTGGCCCCGTGCTGGCACACTGGGAGTTGTGGTCTATGACTGGGAGATGCTTTGCCCCGCGCGGGGCACACTGGGAGTTGTGGTCTATGACTGGGAGATGCTTTGGCCCCGCGTGGTGGCACACTGGGAGTTGTGGTCTATGACTGGGAGCCCCATTGACCCATTTCCTCCCCTTTTTTTCCTCCCCCCTTTTCCTCCCCCTTTTCCTCCCCCCCTTTTCCTCCCCCCTTTTCTTCCCCCTCCTCTTTCTTCCCCCCCTCTTTTTTCCCCCCCTTTTTTCCCCCCCCTTTTCCTCCCCCCTTTTCCTCCCCCCTTTCCTCCCCCCTTTTCTCCCCCCTTTTCCTCCCCCTTTTCCTCCCCCTTTTCTTCCCCCTTTTCCTCCCCCCTTTTCCTCCCCCCTTTTCCTCCCCCCCTTTTCCTCCCCCCCTTTTCCTCCCCCCTTTTCCTCCCCCCTTTTCCTCCCCCCTTTTCCTCCCCCCTTTTCCTCCCCCCCTTTTCCTCCCCCCCTTTTCCTCCCCCCCTTTTCCTCCCCCCCTTTTCCTCCCCCCCTTTTCCTCCCCCCCTTTTCCTCCCCCCCTTTTCCTCCCCCCCTTTTCCTCCCCCCTTTTCCTCCCCCCTTTTCCTCCCCCCTTTTCCTCCCCCCTTTTTCCTCCCCCCTTTTCCTCCCCCCCTTTTCCTCCCCCCTTTTCCTCCCCCCTTTTCCTCCCCCCTTTTCCTCCCCCCTTTTCCTCCCCCCTCTTCCTCCCCCCTCTTCCTCCCCCTCTTTTTCCCCCTCTTTTTCCCCCTTTTCCTCCCCCCTTTTCCTCCCCCCTTTTCCTCCCCCCTTTTCCTCCCCCCTTTTCCTCCCCCCTTTTCCTCCCCCCTTTTCCTCCCCCCTTTTCCTCCCCCCTTTTTTTTCCCCCTTTTCCTCCCCCCTTTTCTTCCCCCTCCTCTTTCTTCCCCCTCCTCTTTCTTCCCCCTCCTCTTTCTTCCCCCCCTCTTTCTTCCCCCCCTCTTTCTTCCCCCCCTTTGCCTCCCCCCCTTTTCCTCCCCCCCTTTTCCTTTGACGTCCTTTCCATCCCAACCCATTCCATAGTCTTTGAGGTCCCTTCCGACCCAACCCATTCCGTGGTCTTTAAGGTCTCTTCCAACCCAATCCATTCCATGGTCTTTAAGTTCCCTTCCATCCCAACCCATTCCATGGTCTTTGAAGTCCTTTCCCATCCAACCCATTCCATGGTCTTTGAAGTCCTTTCCAACCCAACCCATTCCGTGGTCTTTAAGGTCCCTTCCAACCCAACCCATTTCGTGGTCTTTGAGGTCCCTTCCAACCCAACCCATTCCATGGTCTTTATGGTCTCTTCCAACCCAACTCTTTCCGTGACTCCACGATCTTTAAGATCACTTCCACCCTAAACTGTTCTGTGATTCCATGATCTTTAAGGTCCCTTCTAACCCAAAGCCTTCCATGATCTTTAAGGTCTCTTCCAACTCAACCCTTTCCATGATTCCATGGTCTTTAAGGTCCCTTCCAACCCAACCCATTCCATGGTCTTTAAGGTCCCTTCCAACCCAACCCATTCCATGGTCTTTCAGGTCTCTTCCAACCCAACCCATTCCATGATTTTTAAGGTCTCTTCCAACCCTTTCCATGATTCCAAGTTCCTTAAGATCCCTTCCAACGTAAACTATTCCATGATTCCACAATCTTTAAGGTCCCTTCTCACCCAACCCATTCCATGGTCTTTAAGGTCCCTTCCATCTCAACCCATTCCCTGGCCTTTGAAGTCCTTTCCCATCCAACCCATTCCATGGTCTTTGAAGTCCTTTCCAATCCAACCCATTCCATGTTCTTTGAGGTCTTTTCCAACCCAACCCATTCCATGGTCTTTAAGATCCCTTCCAACCCAACCCATTCCATGATCTTTAAGGTCTCTTCCAACCCAACCCATTCCATGGTCTTTAAGGTCCCTTCCAACCCAGCCCATTCCATGTTTTTTAAGGTCTCTTCCAACCCAACCCATTCCACGTTCTTTGAGGTTCCTTTTAAACCAACCCATTTCATGGTCTTTAAGGTCTCTTCCAACCCAACCCAACCCATTCCATGATTTTTAAGGTCTCTTCCAACCCTTTCCATGATTCCAAGTTCCTTAAGATCCCTTCCAACGTAAACTATTCCATGATTCCACAATCTTTAAGGACCCTTCTCAACCAACCTATTCCATGGTCTTTAAGGTCCCTTCCAACCCAACCCTTTCCATGGTCTTTAAGGTCCCTTCCAACCCAACCCATTCCGTGGTCTTTAAGGTCCCTTCCAACCCAACCCATTCCATGGTCTTTAAGGTCCCTTCCAACCCAACCCATTCCGTGGTCTTTAAGGTCCCTTCCAACCCAACCCATTTCGTGGTCTTTGAGGTCCCTTCCAACCCAACCCATTCCATGGTCTTTATGGTCTCTTCCAACCCAACTCTTTCCGTGACTCCACGATCTTTAAGATCACTTCCACCCTAAACTGTTCTGTGATTCCATGATCTTTAAGGTCCCTTCTAACCCAAAGCCTTCCATGACCTTTAAGGTCTCTTCCAACTCAACCCTTTCCATGATTCCATGGTCTTTAAGTTCCCTTCCAACCCAACCCATTCCATGGTCTTTAAGGTCCCTTCCAACCCAACCCATTCCATGGCCTTTAAGGTCTCTTCCAACCCAACCCATTCCACGTTCTTTGAGGTTCCTTCTAACCCAACCCATTCCATGGTCTTTAAGGTCTCTTCCAACCCAACCCAACCCATTCCATGATTTTTAAGGTCTCTTCCAACCCTTTCCATGATTCCAAGTTCCTTAAGATCCCTTCCAACCTAAACTATTCCATGATTCCACAATCTTTAAGGACCCTTCTCAACCAACCCATTCCATGGTCTTTAAGGACCCTTCTCACCCAACCTATTCCATGGTCTTTAAGATCCCTTCCAACCCAACCCATTCCATGGTCTTTAAGGTCCCTTCCAACCCAACCCATTCCGTGGTCTTTAAGGTCGCTTCCAACCCAACCCATTCCGTGGTCTTTAAGGTCCCTTCCAACCCAACCCATTTCGTGGTCTTTGAGGTCCCTTCCAACCCAACCCATTCCATGGTCTTTATGGTCTCTTCCAACCCAACTCTTTCCGTGACTCCACGATCTTTAAGATCACTTCCACCCTAAACTGTTCTGTGATTCCATGATCTTTAAGGTCCCTTCTAACCCAAAGCCTTCCATGATCTTTAAGGTCTCTTCCAACTCAACCCTTTCCATGATTCCATGGTCTTTAAGATCCCTTCCAACCCAACCCATTCCATGGTCTTTAAGGTCCCTTCCAACCCAACTCATTCCATGGTCTTTAAGGTCCCTTCCAACCCAACCCATTCCATGGTCTTTCAGGTCTCTTCCAACCCAACCCATTCCATGATTTTTAAGGTCTCTTCCAACCCTTTCCATGATTCCAAGTTCCTTAAGATCCCTTCCAACGTAAACTATTCCATGATTCCACAATCTTTAAGGTCCCTTCTCACCCAACCCATTCCATGGTCTTTAAGGTCCCTTCTCACCCAACCTATTCCATGGTCTTTGAGGTCCCTTCCAACCCAACCCATTCCGTGGTCTTTAAGGTCCCTTCCAACCCAACCCATTTCGTGGTCTTTGAGGTCCCTTCCAACCCAACCCATTCCATGGTCTTTAAGGTCTCTTCCAACCCAACCCATTCCATGGTCTTTAAGGTCTCTTCCAACCCAACCCATTCCATGATTTTTAAGGTCTCTTCCAACCCTTTCCATGATTCCAAGTTCCTTAAGATCCCTTCCAACGTAAACTATTCCATGATTCCACAATTTTTAAGGTCCCTTCTCACCCAACCTATTCCATGGTCTTTAAGGTCCCTTCCAACCCAACCCATTCCATGGTCTTTAAGGTCCCTTCCAACCCAACCCATTCCATGGTCTCTGAGATCCCTTCCAACCCAACCCATTCCATGGTCTTTAAGGTCCCTTCCAACCCAACCCATTCCATGGTCTTTAAGGTCCCTTCCAACCCAACCCATTCCGTGGTCTTTAAGGTCCCGTCCAACCCAACCCATTCCGTGGTCTTTAAGGTCCCTTCCAACCCAACCCATTCCATGGTCTTTAAGGTCCCTTCCAACCCAACCCATTCCGTGGTCTTTAAGGTCCCGTCCAACCCAACCCATTCCATGGTCTTTATGGTCTCTTCCAACCCAACTCTTTCCGTGACTCCACGATCTTTAAGATCACTTCCACCCTAAACTGTTCTGTGATTCCATGATCTTTAAGGTCCCTTCTAACCCAAAGCCTTCCATGACCTTTAAGGTCTCTTCCAACTCAACCCTTTCCATGATTCCATGGTCTTTAAGATCCCTTCCAACCCAACCCATTCCATGGTCTTTAAGGTCCCTTCCAACCCAGCCCATTCCATGGTCTTTAAGGTCTCTTCCAACCCAACCCAACCCATTCCATGATTTTTAAGGTCTCTTCCAACCCTTTCCATGATTCCAAGTTCCTTAAGATCCCTTCCAACCTAAACTATTCCATGATTCCACAATCTTTAAGGTCCCTTCTCACCCAACCCATTCCATGGTCTTTAAGGTCCCTCCCACCCAACCTATTCCATGATCTTTACGGTCTCTTCCAACCCAACCCTTTCCGTGATTCCATGGTCTTTAAGGTCCTTTCTAATGCAACCCATTCCACATTCTTTGAGGTCCCTTCCAACCCAACCCAACCCATTCCATGATCTTTAAGGTCCCTTCCAACCCAACCCATTCCATGATCTTTAAGGTCCCTTCCAACCCAACCCATTCCATGGTCTTTAAGGACTCTTCCAACCCAACCCATTCTAAGGTCTTTAAGATCCCTTCCAACCCAACCCATTCCATGGTCTTTAAGGTCCCTTCCAACCCAACCCATTCCATGGTCTTTAAGGACTCTTCCAACCCAACCCATTCCATGGTCTTTAAGATCCCTTCCAACCCAACCCATTCCACGATCTTTGAAGTCCCTTCCAACCCAACCCATTCCATGACTCTACGACCGCCAGCACCTGGGAGAGACCCAAGAGCTGAGCAGCTCCAAGGTCCCACCAGGGCAGGGCAGGTCCTCTCCTTCCCCAGCTCCCAGGATCTCTCTCTCGTTCCAGGACACGCGCAGCTTCCCAGCAGCCGGAATCGCTCCGGAGGGCTCGAGGACGATGAAGCTGTTGGAGAACTCCAGTTTCGAAGCAATAAACTCCCAGCTGACGGTGGAGACGGGCGACGCTCACATCATCGGCAGGTGGGGGGGTTGCCCACCTTCTTCTTCTTCAACACAACCTTGAGATCCCTCAGGATCCCTCAGGAACCCATCCCTGGCTTTGCTGGAGCGGAGAGGACTCGTGGTTTGGGTGGGAAGGGTCTTTGGAAGCCCTTCCAGTTCATGGGGCATCTCCGACCGCTTCGGGTTGCTCAAAGTCTCAGCCAGTTGGACTCGATGGTCCTTGTGGGGCCTTTCCAGTTCAGGTCATTCCATGATTCCATGAACCCACCTGGAATGTTCTCAGGGAGGGGACATCTCCCACCTCTCTGGTCCACTGTCCCATCACCCTCAGCACGAACAATTCCTTCCTTCTATCCAACCTGGATCTCCCCTCTTCCAGTTGGAAACCATTCCCTGTAGTCTTGGTGCCTCCCATGTCCTCCTCCAGCCCTGCTCCAACTGCTCCAGGTCCTTCCTGTGCTGAGGGCTCCAGACCTGGCCACGAGGCTCCAGGTGAGGTCTCACCAAGGTGGAGCAGAGGGGGAGGACCTCCTCCCTTCCTCGGGATCTGCCCCAGGGTAGGATCCAGCTCTTGTTTGGCCTTGCAGTTGGCCTCCTCTTGGAGGTGGGACGTTGGGAAGCACCAACCACTTGGAAAAGGTACCTCTGGTGGGGTTCCTTGGTTGCTCATCCAGCATTGAGGATCAGGATGGCAGTTGGAGCTCCTCCTGTCTTGCCAAACACGAGGGTTTGGTCCTTTTCCAGCCTTGGATCTCTTTTGGGTCTAGGCCAAAAGGATCCTTTCCACCCTTGCCGTGGGCACGAGGTTCCTGGTGGTGCCGAGCCCGAGCCCCAACCAGAAGAGGTGTCATGGAATCATAGAATCTTCTGGTTGGAAAAGACCTTTGAGATTGTGGAATGGGTTGGGTTGGGTTGGAGGGGACCTTAAAGACCGTGGAATGGGTTGGGTTGGGTTGAGTTGGGTTGGGTTAGGTTTGGTTGGAGGGAACCTTAAAGGCCATGGAATGGGTTGGGTTGAGTTGGGTTGCGTTGGAGGGGACCTTAAAGACCATGGAATGGGTTGGGTTGGGTTGAGTTGGTTTGGGTTGGGTTGGAGGGGACCTTAAAGACCATGGAATGGGTTGGGTTGGGTTGAGTTGGTTTGGGTTGGGTTGGAGGGGACCTTAAAGACCGTGGAATGGGTTGGGTTGGGTTGGTTTGGGTTGGGTTGGGTTGGAGGGGACCTTAAAGACCGTGGAATGGGTTGGGTTGGGTTGGTTTGGGTTGGGTTGGAGGGGACCTTAAAGACCGTGGAATGGGTTGGGTTGGGTTGAGTTGGTTTGGGTTGGAGGGGACCTCAAAGACCGTGGAGTGGTTTGGGTTGGAGGGGACCTTAAAGACCATGGAATGGGTTGGGTTAGGTTGAGTTGGTTTGGGTTGGGTTGGGTTGGGTTGGGTTGGGTTGAAGGGGACCTTAAAGACCGTGGAATGGGTTGGCTTGGGTTGGGTTGGGTTGGAGGGGACCTTAAAAGACCATGGAATGGGTTGGGTTGGGTTGAGTTGGGTTGGGTTGGGTTGGAGGGAACCTTAAAGGCCATGGAATGGGTTGGGTTGAGTTGGGTTGCGTTGGAGGGGACCTTAAAGACCATGGAATGGGTTTGGTTGGGTTGAGTTGGTTTGGGTTGGGTTGGAGGGGACCTTAAAGACCGTGGAATGGGTTGGGTTGGGTTGGTTTGGGTTGGGTTGGAGGGGACCTTAAAGACCGTGGAATGGGTTGGGTTGGGTTGGTTTGGGTTGGGTTGGAGGGGACCTTAAAGACCGTGGAATGGGTTGGGTTGGGTTGAGTTGGTTTGGGTTGGATGGGACCTGAAAGACCGTGGAGTGGTTTGGGTTGGAGGGGACCTTAAAGACCATGGAATGGGTTGGGTTGGGTTGAGTTGGTTTGGGTTGGGTTGGAGGGGACCTTAAAGACCGTGGAATGGGTTGGGTTGAGTTGAGTTGGTTTGAGTTGGGTTGGGTTGGAGGGGACCTTACAGACCGTGGAGTGGTTTGGATTGGAGGGGACCTTAAAGACCATGGAATGGGTTGGGTTGGGTTGGTTTGGGTTGGGTTGGGTTGGAGGAGACCTTAAAGAACATGGAATGGGTTGGGTTAGGTTGAGTTGGTTTGGTTTGGTTTGGGTTGGGTTGGAGGGGACCTTAAAGACCATGGAGTGGGTTGGGTTGGAGGGGACCTTAAAGACCATGGAATGGGTTGGGTTAGGTTGAGTTGGGTTGGGTTGGGTTGGAGGGGACCTTAAAGACCGTGGAATGCGTTGGGTTGGAAAGGATCTCAAAGCCCATCCAGTACCAACCCCCTGTCCTTCTTGCATCTCCTGAGCTTCCCATGCCACCAGTGGGATGGCTCCAATGTCCCTGGAGGAGCAACCACCTTGGTATAACCATCTCTGGCTCTACGGGATGCGACGGGTGGGCAGTTGGGTGGCCGAGGAGCTGGTTGGGTGGTGGCATCTGGAGAGTGATGGTCAAGGGCTCGATGTTTGGATGGAGACCATGACCAGTGGTGTCCCTCGGGGGTCCCTGCTGGGCCCAGGGGGGTTTGGTGTCCTCGTTGGTGACACAGACAGCGAGATCCAGGGCACCCTCAGCAGGTTTGCAGGTGGCCCCGGGCTGAGCGGGGCCATGGTCCCACCAGGAGGATGGGAGGGCATCCAGAGGGACCTGGAGGAGCTGGAGGAGTGGGGACCATGGGAAGCTCCTGAGGGTCAACCTGGCCAAGGTCCTGCTCCTGGGTTGGGCAATCCATGGTTTCAATCCAGGATTTGGGAATGGTGGTGGCACCAGGAGGGCTTCCAGAAGGAACCTGAGGAGTGGGGACCATGGGAAGCTCCTGAGGGTCAACCAGGTCAAGGTCCTGCAGTTGGGTTGGGGCAATCCATGGGTTCAGTCCAGGAGTTGGGAATGGGGTGGACGGGGAGTGGTGGCACTGGGAGGGCTTCCAGAAGGAGCTGGAGGAGTGGGGACCATGGGAACCTCCTGAGGGTCAACCAGGCCAAGGATCTGCCCTTGAGTTGGGGCAATCCATGGTTTGAATCCAGGAGTTGGGAATGGTGGTGGCACCAGGAGGGCTTCCAGAGGGAACCTGAGGAGTGGGGTCCATGGGAAGCTCCTGAGGGTCAGCCAGGCCAAGGTTCTGCCCTTGGGTTGGGACAATCCATGGGTTCAATCCAGGAGTTGGGAATGGTGGTGGCACCAGGAGGGCTTCCAGAAGGAATTGGGGTCTACAGGAAGCTCCTGAGGGTCAGCCAGGTCAAGGTCCTGCAGTTGGGTTGGGCAATCCATGGGTTCAATCCAGGAGTTGGGAATGGTGGTGGCACCAGAAGGGCTTCCAGAGGGAACCTGAGGAGTGGGGACCATGGGAAGCTCCTGAGGGTCAACCAGGCCAAGGTCCTGCCCTTGGGTTGGGACAACCCATGGGTTCAATCCAGGATGGGGATGAAGGGAATGGGAGGAACCCTCAGGAGAAGGCCTTGGGGTGCTGGGGGAGGAGAAGCTCCACAGGAGCCTCACCCTGTGCTCCCAGCCCAGAAACCAACGCCAGGTCCTGGGCTGGATCCAAAGAGTGGGACCAGGAGGGAGACCCCACCTGGAGTCCTGGCTCAGGGCTGGGATCCCCACCAGGAGAAGGAGCTGGAGCTGTTGGAACAGGCTCAGAGGAGGCCACGGGGATGATCCAAGGGCTGGAGAACCTCTGGGGTGAGGCCAGAGCTGGGAGAGTTGGAGGTGTCCAGCCTGGAGAAGGCTCTGGGGACACCTTGGACCTTCCAGTGTGGAAAAGAGCTCCAGGAAAGCTGAGGAGGGGCTTTGTCCAAGGACATGGAGTGGTGGGACAGGAGAATGGATTTGGATTGGAAGGGAGAAGATTGAGGTTGGACATTGGGAAGGAATTGCTCACCAGGAGGGTGGGGAGGCCCTGGCACAGGTTGTCCAGGGAAGTGGAGGCTGGAGATGTCCAAGGCCAGGTTGGATGGGGCTTGGAATCCCCTGATCCTGTGGGAGGTGTCCCTGTTCCATGGCAAGGGGTTGGAACTGGGTGGGCTTTTGAGGTCCTTTCCAACCCAACCCATTCCAAGGTCCTTAAGGTCCTTTCCAACCCAACTCATTCCACGGTCTTTAAGAATCCTTCCAACCCAACTCATTCCACGGTCTTTAAGAATCCTTCCAACCCAACCCATTCCATGGTCTTTGAGGTCCCTTCCAACCCAACTCATTCCATGGTCTTTAAGGTCTCTTCCAACCCAACCCATTCCATGGTCTTCAAGATCCCTTCCAACCCAACCCATTCTGTGGTCTTAAAGGTCCCTTCCAACCCAACCCATTCTGTGGTCTTAAAGGTCCCTTCCAACCCAACCCATTCCATGGTCTTTAAGGTCCCCTCCAAGCAAACCATTCCATGGCCCTTAAGGTCCCTTCCAACCCAACTCATTCCATGGTCTTCAAGATCCCTTCCAACCCAACCCATTCCAAGGTCCTTAAGGCCCCTTCCACCCCAACTCATTGCATGATCTTTGAGGTCCCTTCCATCCCAACCCATTCCATGGTCTTCAAGATCCCTTCCAACCCAACTCATTCCATGGTCTTTGAGGTCCCTTCCAACCCCTCATTCCATGGTCTTTAAGAATCCTTCCAACCCAACCTATTCCAAGGTCCTTAAGGTCCCTTCCAACCCAACCCCTTCCATGGTCTTCAAGATCCCTTCCAACCCAACCCATTCCAAGGTCCTTAAGGCCCCTTCCACCCTGACCCATTCCATGGTCTTTAAGGTCCCCTCCAAGCAAACCATTCCATGGCCCTTAAGGTCCCTTCCAAGCCAACCCCTTCCATGGTCTTCAAGATCCCTTCCAACCATCCCAACCCATTCCAAGGTCCTTAAGGCCCCTTCCACCCCAACTCATTCCATGGTCTTTGAGGTCCCTTCCATCCCAACTCATTCCATGGCCTTCAAGATCCCTTCCAAGCCAACCCATTCCGTGGTCTTTAAGAATCTTTCCAACCCAACCCATTCCAAGGTCCTTAAGGTCCTTTCCAACCCAACTCATTCCACGGTCTTTAAGAATCCTTCCAACCCAACCCGTTCCACGGTCTTTGAGGTCCCTTCCAACCCAAACCATTCCGTGGTCTTTGAGGCCTTTTCCATCCCGATCCATTCCATGGTCTTTAAGGTCTCTTCCAACCCAACTCATTCCATGGTCTTTAAGGTCTCTTCTAACCCAACCCATTCCGTGGTCTTTGATATCCCGTCCAACCCAACCCATGCGATGGTCTTCAAGATCCCTTCCAACCCAACCCATTCTGTGGTCTTTATGGTCCCTTCCAACCCAACCCATTCCATGGTCTTTAAGGTCCCCTCCAAGCAAACCATTCCATGGCCCTTAAGGTCCCTTCCATCCCAACCCATTCCATGGTCTTCAAGATCCCTTCCAACCCAACCCATTCCATGGTCTTTGAGGTCCCTTCCAACCCAAGGCATTCCATGGTCTTTAAGGTCCCCTCCAAGCAAACCGTTCCATGGCCCTTAAGGTCCCTTCCAAGCCAACCCATTCCATGGTCTTCAAGATCCCTTCCAACCCAACCCAACCCATTCCAAGGTCCTTAAGGTCCCTTCCAACCAACCCATTCCATGGTCTTTAAGGTCCCTTCCAACCCAACTCATTCCATGGCCTTCAAGATCCCTTCCAACCCAACTCATTCCATGGTCTTTGAGGTCCCTTCCAACCCCTCATTCCATGGTCTTTAAGAATCCTTCCAACCCAACCCATTCCAAGGTCCTTAAGGTCCCTTCCAACCCAACCCCTTCCATGGTCTTCAAGATCCCTTCCAACCCAACCCATTCCAAGGTCCTTAAGGCCCCTTCCACCCTGACCCATTCCATGGTCTTTAAGAACCCTTCCAACCCAACCTATTCCATGGTCTTTGAGGTCCCTTCCAACCCAACCCATTCCATGGTCTTTAAGGTCCCCTCCAACCAAACCATTCCATCGCCCTTAAGGTCCCTTCCAACCCAACTCATTCCATGGTCTTCAAGATCCCTTCCAACCCAACCCATTCCAAGGTCTTTAAGGCCCCTTCCACCTCAACTCATTCCATGATCTTTGAGGTCCCTTCCATCCCAACCCATTCCATGGTCTTCAAGAACCCTTCCAACCCAACCCATTCCGTGGTCTTTAAGAATCCTTCCAACCCAACTCATTCCATAGTCTTTAAGGTCCCTTCCAACCCAACTCATTCCATGGTCTTCAAGGTCCCTTCCAACCCAACTCATTCCATGGTCTTCGAGATCCCTTCCAACCCAACCCATTCTGTGGTCTTTAAGAATCCTTCCAACCCAACTCATTCCATGGTCCTTATGGCCCCTTCCACCCTGACCCATTCCATGATCTTTAAGAACCCTTCCAACCCAACCTATTCCATGGTCTTTAAGGTCCCCTCCAAGTGAACCATTCCATGGCCCTTAAGGTCCCTTCCAAGCCAACCCCTTCCATGATCTTCAAGATCCCTTCCAACCATCCCAACCCATTCCAAGGTCCTTAAGGTCCCTTCCAACCAACCCATTCCATGGTCTTTAAGGTCCCTTCCAACCCAACTCATTCCATGGCCTTCAAGATCCCTTCCAACCCAACTCATTCCATGGTCTTTAAGGTCCCTTCCAACCCAACCCAGATGTGCCCTCAGGGCTGATCCTCTTCCGGGTGTTCCCACAGGATCGAGAGCTACTCCTGCAAACTGGCTGGAGAGGACAAGCACCTGTTCAAGCAGTTCTGCCAGGAGGGACAACCCCACATCCTGGAGGCTCTGTCACCTCCTCAGACCACCGGGATCAGCCCCAGCAGGTACCAGACCTCTGGAGTTCTTCTGGTCTTCAGCTGAGGGTTGAGAGGTGGCATTCCTGGAGGGACAACCCCACCTCCTGGAGGCTCTGTCACCTCCTCAGACCACCAGGATCAGCCCCCAGTAGGTCCCAGAGCTCTGGAGATCTTCTGGTCCTCAGCTGAGGGTTGAGGGGTGGCATTCCTGGAGGGACAACCCCACCTCCTGGAGGCTCTGTCACCTCCTCAGACCACCAGGATCAGCCCCCAGTAGGTCCCAGAGCTCTGGAGATCTTCTGGTCCTCAGCTGAGGGTTGAGGGGTGGCATTCCTGGAGGGACAACCCCACCTCCTGGAGGCTCTGTCACCTCCTCAGACCACCAGGATCAGCCCCCAGTAGGTCCCAGACCTCTGGAGATCTTCTGGTCCTCACCTGAGGGTTGAGGGGTGGCATTCCTGGATGGAAAGGCCTCGAGGGGACATCGTGGTGGCCCTGGCTCTGCTCCTTTGATGGGATGGTGGGATCTCTGGTGTTGGAACCCCCCTCCTCAACGTCCCCCAGTGTCCCAACGCTGCCCACCCCACCGTGGCCTGGTGGGGACCACATCCACGTGGTGTCCGAGCACCTCCAGGGCTTGGGGACTCCCCCACCACCCTGGGCAACCTCTACCAGACCTGGTCTTCAAGGAGTTGTTCCCGGTGTCCGATCCAAACCTTCTCTGGTCCAGCTGGAGGCCCTTCCCATCCTCGGGAGCAGATCCCGACGTCCACCTGGCTCCAACCTCCTCTCCTGGAGCTTCCCAGAGCCAGGAGGTCCTCCCTGAGCTTCACCTCTCCCACGTTGGGTTCCACACCCTCAGCACCACCGGTGAGGGCCAAGGACAGGTCCTTAGGGATGCGTTGGAGCGGGGCCAGAGGAGCCCCCGGAGATGATCCCAGGGCTGGAGCTCCTCCCGTGCGAGGAGCGGCCGGGACAGTTGGGGTTGTTCCACCCCTGATCCAGTGGGAGATGTCCCCACCGTGGCAGGGCTTGGAGCTGGGGAGGTTTGGACGTCCCTTCCAGCCGTGATCCTGAAGGTCCCTTGGAACCCAAACCGTTCCATGACCCTGGGAATCCCTGCCCTGGCCCCTGGTGGCCACCCCAGGGCTGGGCCAAGCCCGGGGGGGGGCTCTTGGCTGCTTTGGCCACTGGCCCCTGGGCCACCACCTTCCCAGAACCTGCCGTGGGCAACCAGAACCCTGCTCCTGGTGGCCCTGCAGGGTCCCCTCAGTGCTCCTGGTGGCCCCAGAGGGTCCCCTGTGGTGCTCCTGATGGCCTTGGAGGGTCTCTTTGGTGCTCCTGGTGGCCCCACAGGGTCCCCTCAGTGCTCCTTGTGGCCCCAGAGGGTCTCTTTGGTGCTCTTGGTGGCCCCACAGGGTCCCCTCAGTGCTCTTGGTGGCCCCACAGGGTCTCCTGGTGGCCTCAGAGGGTCCCCTTTGGTGCTCTTGGTGGCCTCAGAGGGTCCCCTTGGTGCTCCTGGTGGCACCACAGGGTCTCTTTGGTGCTCCTGGTGGCCCCACAGGGTCTCCTGGTTTCTCCTTGAGGGTCCCTTTGGTGCTCTTGGTGGCCCCGGAGGGTCCCCTCGGTGCTCTTGGTGGCCCTGGAGATCCCCTTGGTGCTCTTGGTGGCCCCAGAGCATCCCTTTCGTGCTCTTGGTGGCCCTGGAGGGTTCCCTGGGTGCTCCCAGAGGGTCCCCTGTGGTGCTCCTGGTGGCCCCAGAGGGTCCCCTTTGGTGCTCCCGATGGCCCTGGAGGGTCTGCTTGGTTCTCTTGGTGGCCCCACAGGGTCCCCTCAGTGCTCCTGGTGGCCCCAGAGGGTCTCTTTGGTGCTCTTGGTGGCCCCACAGGGTCCCCTCAGTGCTCCTGGTGGCCCTGGAGGGTCCCCTTTGGTGCTCCTGGTGGCCCTGGAGGGTCCTCTTGGTGCTCTTGGTGGCCCCGGAGGGTCCCCTTTGGTGCTCCTGGTGACCCCAGAGGGTCTCTTTGGTGCTCTTGGTGGCCCTGCAGGGTCCCCTCAGTGCTCCTGGTGGCCCCAGAGGGTCTCTTTGGTGCTCTTGGTGGCCCCACAGGGTCTCCTGGTTTCTCCTTGAGGGTCCCTTTGGTGCTCTTGGTGGCCCCGGAGGGTCCCCTCGGTGCTCTTGGTGGCCCTGGAGATCCCCTTGGTGCTCCTGGTGGCCCCAGAGCATCCCTTTCGTGCTCTTGGTGGCCCTGGAGGGTTCCCTGGGTGCTCCCAGAGGGTCCCCTGTGGTGCTCCCGATGGCCCTGGAGGGTCTGCTTGGTTCTCCTGGTGGCCCCACAGGGTCCCCTTTGGTGCTCCCGGTGGCCCTGGAGACTCTTGACCCCGGAGGGTCCCCTTTGGTGCTCCCGATGGCCTGGAGGGTCCTCTTGGTGCTCTTGGTGGCCCCACAGGGTCCTCTTGGTGCTCCCAGTGGCCCTGGAATGTCCCCTTTGGTGCTCTTGGTGGCCCCAGATGGTCCCTTTGGTGCTCCCAGTGGCCCTGGAATGTCCCCTTTGGTGCTCTTGGTGGCCCCAGAGGGTCCCCTTTGGTGCTCCCGGTGGCCCTGGAGACTCTTGACCCCGGAGGGTCCCCTTTGGTGCTCCCAGTGACCCCAGAGGGTCCCCTTTGGTGCTCCCAGTGGCCCTGGAATGTCCCCTTTGGTGCTTCTGGTGGCCCCAGAGGGTCCCCTTTGGTGCACCCAGTGACCCCAGAGGGTCCCCTTTGGTGCTCCCAGTGACCCCAGAGGGTCCCTTTGGTGCTCCCAGTGGCCCTGGAATGTCCCCTTTGGTGCTCTTGGTGGCCCCAGAGGGTCCCCTTAGGTGCTCCCGGTGGCCCTGGAGACTCTTGACCCCAGAGGGTCCCCTTTGGTGCTCCCAGTGACCCCAGAGGGTCCTCTTGGTGCTCTTGGTGGCCCTGGAATGTCCCCTTTGGTGCTCTTGGTGGCCCCACAGGGTCCCCTTTGGTGCTCCCGATGGCCCCACAGGGTCCTCTTGGTGCTCCCAGTGGCCCTGGAATGTCCCCTTTGGTGCTCTTGGTGGCCCCACAGGGTCCCCTTTGGTGCTCCTGGTGGCCCTGGAGAGTCTTGACCCCAGAGGGTCCCCTTTGGTGCTCCCAGTGGCCCTGGAATGTCCCCTTTGGTGCTCTTGGTGGCCCCAGAGGGTCCCCTTTGGTGCTCCTGGTGGCCCTGGAGGGTCCTCTTGGTGCTCTTGGTGGCCCCACAGGGTCCTTTTGGTGCTCTTGGTGGCCCTGGAATGTCCCCTTTGGTGCTTCTGGTGACCCCAGAGGGTCCCCTTTGGTGCTCCCAGTGACCCCAGAGGGTCCCTTTGGTGCTCCCAGTGGCCCTGGAATGTCCCCTTTGGTGCTCTTGGTGGCCCCACAGGGTCCCCTCAGTGCTCCTGGTGGCCCTGGAGGGTCCTCTCGGTGCTCCTGGTGACCCCAGAGGGTCCCTTTGGTGCTCCCAGTGGCCCTGGAATGTCCCCTTTGGTGCTCTTGGTGGCCCCAGAGGGTCCCCTTTGGTGCTCCCGGTGACCCTGGAGGGTCCTCTTGGTGCTCCTGGTGGCCCTGGAGGGTCCTCTTGGTGCTCTTGGTGGCCCCACAGGGTCCTCTTGGTGCTCCCAGTGGCCCTGGAATGTCCCCTTTGGTGCTCTTGGTGGCCCCACAGGGTCCCCTTTGGTGCACCCAGTGACCCCAGAGGGTCCCCTTTGGTGCTCCCAGTGACCCCACAGGGTCCCCTTTGGTGCTCCTGGTGGCCCTGGAGAGTCTTGACCCCAGAGGGTCCCCTTTGGTGCTCTTGGTGGCCCTGGAATGTCCCCTTTGGTGCTTCTGGTGGCCCCAGAGGGTCCCCTTTGGTGCTCCCAGTGACCCCAGAGGGTCCCTTTGGTGCTCCCAGTGGCCCTGGAATGTCCCCTTTGGTGCTCCTGGTGGCCCCACAGGGTCCCCTTAGGTGCTCCCGGTGGCCCTGGAGACTCTTGACCCCAGAGGGTCCTCTTGGTGCTCTTGGTGGCCCTGGAATGTCCCCTTTGGTGCTCTTGGTGGCCCCAGAGGGTCCCCTTTGGTGCTCCCGGTGACCCCACGGGGTGGCCCTCTCCTCCCTCCTCGCTGCTCCCTCGTGTCCGGTGCCCATCCTGGTGGTGCCACCAAGTCCCTCCTCCAACGCTGCCCTTCCCGTGCCACCCTCAGGCTTGGGAGGAGCCAAAGTGGGGACGAGGAGGGACCCCTGAGCGACAAATGCAGCCGGAAGACGCTCTTCTACCTGATCGCGACGCTCAACGAGTCCTTCCGGCCCGACTACGACTTCAGCGCCGCCAAGAGCCACGAGTTCAGCCGGGAGCCGAGCCTCAACTGGGTACGGGGGCCAAGCAGGGCCTCACCTCCCTCCTGAAGTTCTCCTGACCTTCTGGCCTCCACCCTGGCAGCCTGGCTCCGGTGGGGGGCCTCAGGTTCTCCGGGCAGCGCTCGTGGTGGTCTTGGAACCATCCAATGGGAGACCCTTCCAGTTGGGAAAGACCTCGGGGACCATTGAGTCCGAGCGCCCCCATCATCCTCCAAACCATGGCCAAACCAAACCCCCCCAGGTCCCTCAGGGGGTCCCACAGGACCTGTTCTCCACCCCCTTCCCAGCTCCAATCCCTTCTCCGCTCCCATCTCCACCCCCTCAAGGTCCTCCTTGGAGTGAGGGACCCAAAACTGACCCCAGGATTCCAGGGGTGGCCTCACCGGTGGGACAACCCCTTCCCTTCTCCTGGTTGATCCAAACCAAGGTGTCCCTGGCCCTCTTGGCCCTCTTGGCCACCCCTGGCTCACGTTCAGCCCCCACCAACCAACACCCCCAGGGCCTTCTCCTCCAGGTCCTCTCCAGCTGCTCTTCCCCAAGCCTTGAGCTGCTGGGGTTCCACCTCCCTCCTGAAGTTCTCCCGACCTTCTGGCCTCCACCCTGGCAGCCTGGCTCCGGTGGGGGGCCTCAGGTTCTCCGGGCAGCGCTCGTGGTGGTCTTGGAACCATCCAATGGGAGACCCTTCCAGTTGGGAAAGACCATGGAGAGCATCGAGTCCGAACGCCCCCATCATCCTCCAAACCCTGTCCCTCAAAAACTCCTCCATCCTCTTCTTGAACCCCTCCAAGGTGGTGACTCCACCCCCTCCCTGGGCCCTTCCAGGGCCTCAGAACCCTTTTGGGGAAGAAGTTCTTCCCCATCTCCAGCTGAACCTCTCCTGGTGGAGCTTTTGGCCCTTTCCTGTTGTCCCATCACTGGGAGAAGAGAGCAGCACCCACCCCGTCACAGCCTCCTTTCAGGAGGACAGGGATGAGGTCTCCCCTCAGCCTCCTCTTCTCCAAACCAAACCCCCCCCAGGTCCCTCAGGGGGTCCCACAGGACCTGTTCTCCACCCCCTTCCCAGCTCCAATCCCTTCTCCGCTCCCATCTCCACCCCCTCGAGGTCCTCCTTGGTGTGAGGGACCCAAAACCGACCCCAGGATTCCAGGGGTGGCCTCACCGGTGGGACAGCCCCTTCCCTTCTCCTGGTTGATCCAAACCAAGGTGTCCTTGGCCCTCTTGGCCACCTGGGCCACCCCTGGCTCACGTTTGGCCGCTGTCACCCAGCACCCCCAGGGCCTTCTCCTCCAGGTCCTCTCCAGCTGCTCTTCCCCAAGCCTGGAGCTGCTGGGGTTCCACCTCCCTCCTGAAGTTCTCCTGATCTTCTGGCCTCCACCCTGGCAGCCTGGCTCCGGTGGGGGGCCTCAGGTTCTCTGGGCAGCGCTCGTGGTGGTCTTGGAACCATCCAATGGGAGACCCTTCCAGTTGGGAAAGACCTCGGGGACCATCGAGTCCAAGCGCTCCCATCATCCTCCAAACCCTGTCCCTCAAAAACTCCTCCATCCTCTTCTTGAACCCCTCCAAGGTGGTGACTCCACCCCCTCCCTGGGCTCTTCCAGGGCCTCAGAACCCTTTTGGGGAAGAAGTTCTTCCCCATCTCCAGCTGAACCTCTCCTGGTGGAGCTTTTGGCCCTTTCCTGTTGTCCCATCACTGGGAGAAGAGAGCAGCACCCACCCCGTCACAGCCTCCTGTCAGGAGGACAGGGATGAGGTCTCCCCTCAGCCTCCTCTTCTCCAAACCAAACCCCCCCAGGACCCTCAGGTGGTCCCACAGGACCTGTTCTCCACCCTCTTCCCAGCTCCAATCCCTTCTCCGCTCCCATCTCCACCCCCTCGAGGTCCTCCTTGGAGTGAGGGACCCAAAACCGACCCCAGGATTCCAGGGGTGGCCTCACCGGTGGGACAACCCCTTCCCTTCTCCTGGTTGATCCAAACCAAGGTGTCCTTGGCCCTCTTGGCCACCTGGGCCACCCCTGGCTCACGTTTGGCCGCTGTCACCCAGCACCCCCAGGGCCTTCTCCTCCAGGTCCTCTCCAGCTGCTCTTCCCCAAGCCTGGAGCTGCTGGGGTTCCACCTCCCTCCTGAAGTTCTCCCGACCTTCTGGCCTCCACCCTGGCAGCCTGGCTCCGGTGGGGGGCCTCAGGTTCTCCGGGCAGCGCTCGTGGTGGTCTTGGAACCATCCAATGGGAGACCCTTCCAGTTGGGAAAGACCTCGGGGACCATCGAGTCCGAGCGCCCCCATCATCCTCCAAACCCTGTCCCTCAAAAACTCCTCCATCCTCTTCTTGAACCCCTCCAAGGTGGTGACTCCACCCCCTCCCTCGGCTCTTCCAGGGCCTCAGAACCCTTTTGGGGAAGAAGTTCTTCCCCATCTCCAGCTGAACCTCTCCTGGTGGAGCTTTTGGCCCTTTCCTGTTGTCCCATCACTGGGAGAAGAGAGCAGCACCCACCCCGTCACAGCCTCCTGTCAGGAGGACAGGGATGAGGTCTCCCCTCAGCCTCCTCTTCTCCAAACCAAACCCCCCCCAGGTCCCTCAGGGGGTCCCACAGGACCTGTTCTCCACCCCCTTCCCAGCTCCAATCCCTTCTCCGCTCCCATCTCCACCCCCTCGAGGTCCTCCTTGGAGTGAGGGACCCAAAACTGACCCCAGGATTCCAGGGGTGGCCTCACCGGTGGGACAACCCCTTCCCTTCTCCTGGTTGATCCAAACCAAGGTGTCCTTGGCCCTCTTGGCCCTCTTGGCCACCCCTGGCTCACGTTTGGCCGCTGTCACCCAACACCCCCAGGGCCTTCTCCTCCAGGTCCTCTCCAGCTGCTCTTCCCCAACCCTGGAGCTGCTGGGGTTGGTGGGACCCAAGGGCAGGGCTTGCCCCTTGGCCTTGTTCAACCTCATCCCGTTGGTCTCAGCCCATGGATCCAGGTTCTCCAGGTCCCTCTGCAGCCCCTTGGCCCACGGATCCAGGTTCTCCAGGTCCCTCTCCACCCCCTTGGCCCATGGATCCAGGTTCTCCAGGTCCCTCTCCCAACCCTTGGCCCATGGATCCAGGTTCTCCAGATCCCTCTCCAGCCCCTTGGCCCATGGATCCAGGTTCTCCAGATCCCTCTCCCAACCCTTGGCCCATGGATCCAGGTTCTCCAGGTCCCTCTCCACCCTCTTGGCCCATGGATCCAGGTTCTCCAGGTCCCTCTCCCAACCCTTGGCCCATGGATCCAGGTTCTCCAGGTCCCTCTCCACCCTCTTGGCCCATGGATCCAGGTTCTCCAGGTCCTCTCCTGGGGTCACCAGCCCTGCTCCCTCTCTCCAGGTGGTCAACGCGGTCAACTGCAGCCTCTTCTCGGCCGTTCGAGAGGACTTCAAGGCCCTGAAGCCACTTCTGTGGGACGCGGTGGATGAGGAGATCTGTCTGGCCGAGTGTGACATCTACAGGTACTGGGGCCAAGGAGTCCACGTGGACCTCCTGGAGCTCCCTTGGGGTGAGGGGCGACCCCTGGAGTGGGACAGCTCCTCATGGAGTGACCCCTGGAGTGGGACAGCTCCTCCTGGAGTGACCTCTGGAGTGGGACAGCTCCTCCTGGAGTGACCCCTGGAGTGGGACAGCTCCTCCTGGAGTGACCTCTGGAGTGGGACAGCTCCTCCTGGAGTGACCTCTGGAGTGGGACAGCTCCTTGGAGCTCCTGGAGTGACCCCTGGAATGGGACAGCTCCTCCTGGAGTGACCCCTGGAGTGACCCCTGGAGTGGGACATCTCCTCCTGGGGTGACCTCTGGAGTGGGACAGCTCTTTGGAGCTCCTGGAGTGACCACTGGAGTGGGACAGCTACTCCTGGAGTGACCCCTGGAGTGGGACATCTCCTCCTGGGGTGACTTCTGGACTAGGACAGCTCCTGGAGTGACCCCTGGAGTGGGACAGCTCCTCCTGGAGTGACCCCTGGAGTGGGACAGCTCCTCCTGGAGTGACCCCTGGAGTGACCCCTGGAGTGACCTCTGGAGTGGGACATCTCCTTGGAGCTCCTGGAGTGACCTCTGGAGTGGGACAGCTCCTCCTGGAGCTCCTGGAGTGACTCCTGGAGTGGGACATCTCCTTGAAGCTCCTGGAGTGACCCCTGGAGTGGGACAGCTCCTCCTGGAGTGACCCCTGGAGTGACCCCTGGAGTGGGACAGCTCCTCCTGGGGTGACCTCTGGAGTGGGACAGCTCTTTGGAGCTCCTGGAGTGACCCCTGGAGTGGGACAGCTCCTCCTGGAGTGACCTCTGGAGAGGGACATCTCCTCCTGGAGTGACCCCTGGAGTGGGACAGCTCCTCCCGGAGTGACCCCTGGAGTGGGACAGCTCCTCCTGGAGTGACCTCTGGAGTGGGACAGCTCCTCCTGGAGCTCCTGGAGTGACCCCTGGAGTGGGACAGCTCCTCCTGGAGTGACCCCTGGAGTGGGACAGCTCCTCCTGGAGCTCCTGGAGTGACCCCTGGAGTGGGACAGCTTCTCCTGGAGTGACCCCTGGAGTGGGACAGCTCCTCCTGGAGTGACCCCTGGAGTGGGACAGCTTCTCCTGGAGTGACCTCTGGAGTGGGACAGCTCCTCCTGGAGTGACCCCTGGAGTGGGACAGCTTCTCCTGGAGTGACCTCTGGAGTGGGACAGCTCCTCCTGGAGTGACCCCTGGAGTGGGACAGCTCCTCCTGGAGTGACCCCTGGAGTGGGACAGCTCCTCCTGGAGTGACCTCTGGAGTGGGACAGCTCCTCCTGGAGTGACCCCTGGAGTGACCCCTGGTGTGGGACAGCTCCTCCTGGAGTGACCCCTGGAGTGGGACAGCTCCTCCTGGAGTGACCTCTGGAGTGGGACAGCTCCTTGGAGCTCCTGGAGTGACCTCTGGAGTGGGACAGCTCCTCCTGGAGTGACCCCTGGAGTGGGACAGCTCCTCCTGGAGTGACCCCTGGAGTGGGCCAGCTCCTGGATCTCCTGGAGTGACCTCTGGAGTGGGACAGCTCCTCCTGGAGTGACCCCTGCAGTGGGACAGCTCCTCCTGGAGTGACCTCTGGAGTGGGCCAGCTCCTCCTTGGAGCTCCTGGAGATATCCACCATCCAGCTGGGACTGGGATTGGCCCTGGGAGAAGATCCCAAGGTGGTGTTTCCAACATCTCCTCTTCCATTGCAGCTACAACCCCGACCTGGATTCGGATCCCTTCGGAGAGGACGGGAACCTCTGGTCCTTCAACTACTTCTTCTACAACAAACGCCTGAAGCGCATCGTCTTCTTCACCTGCAGGTCCATCAGGTCAGGCCCCTCAGCACCTCCAAAGCCTCCTTAGAAAGGTGGTTCCTTGCAGCCCAAGGTCCTACAGCTGGGTTGGGACCACCCATGGGATCAATCCAGGCTGGGGGAATGGGAAATGGACCTGGAGGAACTCTGAGGAGAAGGCCTTGGGGTGGTGGGGGAGGAGAAGATCTACATCAGCTTCAGTGTGTCCTTCCTCATGGAAGCCCCAGCCCTGGAGGTGGCAAAGGTTGGGTTGGATGGGGCTTGGAGCTCCTGATCCAGTGGGAGGTGTCCAAGACCAGGTTGGATGGAGCTTGGAGCCCCTGATCCACTGGGAGATGTCCAAGGCCGGGTTGGGTGGAGCTTGGAGCAACCAGATCCAGTGGGAGATGTCCAAGACCAGATTGGATGGGGCTTGGAGCTCCTGATCCAGTGGGAGATGTCCAAGACCAGGTTGGATGGAGCTTGGAGCTCCTGATCCAGTGGGAGATGTCCAAGACCAGGTTGGATGGAGCTTGGAGCCCCTGATCCAGTGGGAGGTGTCCAAGACCAGGTTGGATGGAGCTTGGAGCTCCTGATCCACTGGGAGATGTCCAAGGCCGGGTTGGGTGGAGCTTGGAGCAACCAGATCCAGTGGGAGATGTCCAAGACCAGGTTGGATGGGGCTTGGAGCTCCTGATCCAGTGGGAGATGTCCAAGACCAGGTTGGATGGAGCTTGGAGCCCCTGATGCAGTGGGAGATGTCCAAGACCAGGTTGGGTGGAGCTTGGAGCCCCTGATCCAGTGGGAGATGTCCAAGGCCGGGTTGGGTGGAGCTTGGAGCTCCTGATCGAGTGGGAGAAGTCCAAGACCAGGTTGGATGGAGCTTGGAGCTCCTGATCCAGTGGGAGATGTCCAAGGCCAGGTTGGATGGAGCTTGAAGCCCCTGATCCAGGTGGAGGTGTCCCTGCCCATAGCAGGGCTTGGAACTGGATGGGCTTTTAGGTCCCTTCCAACCCAAACCATTCCGTAATTCCATGGTCTTTAAGAACTCTTCCAACCCAACTCATTCCATGGTCTTTAAGGTCCCTTCCAACCCCAACCATTCCTGATTCCTTGGTCTTTAATGACCCCTTCCAACCCAACTCATTCCATGGTCTTTAAGGTCCCTTCCAACCCAAAACCATTTATTGACCTTTGAGGTCCCTTCCATTCCAAAGCCTTCTGTGATTCCATGGTCTTTAAAAACCCTTCCAACCCAACCCATTCCATGGTCTTTAAGATCCCTTCCAACCCATTCCATGATTCCATGATCTTTAAGGTCCCCTCCAACCCAACCCATTCCATGGTCTTTGAGATCCCTTCCAACCCAACCCATTCCATGGTCTTTGAGGTCCCTTCCAACCCAACCCATTCCATGATTCCATAATCTTTACGAACCCCTCCAACCCAACCCAACCCAACCCAACCCATTCCATGCTTTTTAAGGTCCCTCCCACCCCAACCCCTTCCATCATTCCATGGTCTTTAAGGTCCCCTCCACCACAACCCATTCCACGCTCTTTAAGGTCCCTTCCAACCCAACTGTTTCCATGATTCCACGATCCTTAAGATCCTTTCCAACCCAACCCATTCCATGATCTTTAAGAATCCCTCCCAACCCAACCCATTCCATGATCTTTAAGGTCTCTTCCAACCCAACCCATTCCATGGTCTTTAAGGTCCCTTCCAACCC
This sequence comes from Tapera naevia, assembly GCA_033556795.1. NCBI lineage: Eukaryota > Metazoa > Chordata > Aves > Cuculiformes > Neomorphidae > Tapera > Tapera naevia. The sequence goes on along the minus strand of JAUMJJ010000849.1, from coordinate 5,494 downwards.
AACCCATTCCATGGTCTCTGAGATCCCTTCCAACCCAACCCATTCCATAGTCTTTAAGGTCTCTTCCAACCCAACCCATTCCATGGTCTTTAAGGTCTCTTCCAACCCAACCCATTCCATGATCTTTAAGGTCCCTTCCAACCCAACCCATTCCATGGTCTTTAAGGTCCCTTCCAACCCAACCCATTCCATGGTCTCTGAGATCCCTTCCAACCCAACCCATTCCATAGTCTTTAAGGTCTCTTCCAACCCAACCCATTCCATGGTCTTTAAGGTCCCTTCCAACCCAACCCATTCCATGGTCTTTAAGGTCCCTTCCAACCCAACCCATTCCATGGTCTCTGAGATCCCTTCCAACCCAACCCATTCCATGGTCTTTGAGGTCCCTTCCAACCCAACCCATTCCATGGTCTTTACGAACCCCTCCAACCCAACCCATTCCATGCTTTTTAAGCTCCCCTCCAACCCAACTCCTTCCATCATTCCATGGTCTTTAAGAACCCTTCCAACCCAAACCATTCCCTGTTTTCACAATCTTTAAGGTCCCTTCCCACCCAACCCATTCTATGATCTTTAAGGTCCCTTCCAACCCATTCCAAGATCTTTAAGAACCTTTAAAACCCAATCCATTCCATCATTCCAAGATCTTTAATATTCCTTCCAACTCAACTCATTCCATGATTTAAGGTCCCTTCCAACCCAACCCATTCCACAATTCCACAAGCTTTAAGATCTCTTCCAACCCATTCCATGATTCCACGATCTTTAAGGTCCCTTCCACCCCAACCCATTAAATGATTCCATGATCTTTAAGAACTCCTCCAACCCAACCCATTCCATGGTCTTTAAGAACTCCTCCAACCCAATCCATTTCATGGTCTTTAAGATCTCTTCCAACCCATTCGATGATTCCATGATCTTTAAGGTCCCTTCCAACCCAACCCATTCCATGATTCCATAATCTTTAAGAACCCTTAAAACCCAACCCATTCCACGCTCATTAAGGTCCCTTCCAACCCAACTGTTTCCATGATTCCACGATCCTTAAGATCCTTTCCAACCCAACCCATTCCGTGGTCTTTAAGGTCCCTTCCAACCCAACCCATTCCATGGTCTTTGAGGTCCCTTCCAACCCAACCCATTCCATGGTCTCTGAGGTCCCTCCCATCCCAACCCATTCCATGATCTTTGAGGTCCCCTCCAGCCCAACCCATTCCATGATCTTTAAGGTCTCTTCCAACCCAACCCATTCCATGATCTTTGAGGTCTCTTCCAACCCAACCCATTCCATGATCTTTAAGGTCCCTTCCAACCCAACCCATTCCATGATCTTTGAGGTCTCTTCCAACCCAACGCATTCCATGATCTTTAAGGTCTCTTCCAACCCAACCCATTCCATGATCTTTGAGGTCCCTTCCAACCCAACTCATTCCATGGTCTTTAAGGTCCCTTCCAACCCAACCCATTCCATGGTCTTTAAGGTCCCCTCCAACCCAACCCATTCCATGGTCTTTAAGGTCTCTTCCAACCCAACCCATTCCATGGTCTTTAAGGTCTCTTCCAACCCAACCCATTCCATGTTCTTTGAGGTCCCTTCCAACCCAACCCATTCCATGGTCTTTGAGGTCCCTTCCAACCCAACCCATTCCATGTTCTTTGAGGTCCCTTCCAACCCAACCCATTCCATGGTCTTTGAGGTCCCTTCCAACCCAACCCATTCCATGGTCTTTAAGGTCCCCTCCAACCCAACCCATTCCATGGTCTTTAAGGTCCCTTCCAACCCAACCCTTCCCATGGTCTTTAAGGTCCCCTCCAACCCAACATATCGCATGGTCTTTAAGAACTCCTCCAACCCAACCCATTCCATGGTCTTTAAGATCTCTTCCAACCCATTCCATGATTCCACGATCTTTAAGGTCCCCTCCAACCCATTCGATGATTCCATGATCTTTAAGGTCCCTTCCAACCCAACCCATTCCATGATTCCATAATCTTTAAGAACCCTTAAAACCCAACCCATTCCACGCTCTTTAAGGTCCCTTCCAACCAAACCGTTTCCATGATTCCATGATCCGTAAGATCCTTTCCAACCCAACCCATTCCATGGTCTTTGAGGTCCCTTCCAACCCAAGCCATTCCATGGTCTTTAAGGTCCCTTCCAACCCAACCCATCACATGGTCTTTAAGGTCCCCTCCAACCCAACCCATTCCATGATCTTTAAGGTCTCTTCCACCCCAACCCATTCCATGATCTTTAAGGTCCCCTCCAACCCAACCCATTCCATGATCTTTAAGGTCCCCTCCAACCCAACCCATTCCATGATCTTTGAGGTCTCTTCCAACCCAACCCATTCCATGATCTTTAAGGTCTCTTCCAACCCAACCCATTCCATGGTCTCTGAGGTCCCTCCACCCCAACCCATTCCATGGTCTCTGAGGTCCCTTCCAACCCAACCCATTCCATGGTCTCTGAGGTCCCTCCACCCCAACCCATGCCCACACTCCCTGCCCTGTGCCCGCAGTGGCTCCACGTACCCGCGCTCCGAAGCCGGGCATGAGCTGGACATGGACCTTGGCGAAGAGGACGCGGAGCAGAACAGGGATGGGGGCGACAGCGGCAGCGGAAGCGTCGGCAAGGACAGGTGGGGGCGCTCGGCGCTCCGTGCCCCCCGTACCCTCTGTGCCCCCCATTACTGCCCTGTGCCCCCCATTCCCCCTGTGCCCCCCATTCCTGTGTCCCCCATTCCCAGTCTGTGCCACCCATTCCTGCCCTGTGCCCCCTAATCCCTCTGTACCCCCCATTCCCTCTGTGCCCCACATTCCCTCTGTGCCCCCCATTCCTACCCAGTGCCCCCCATTCCCTCTGTGCCCCCCATTCCCTCTGTGCCACCCATTCCTGTCCTGTGCCCCCCATTCCCTCTGTGCCCCCATTCCCACTCTGTGCCCCCCATTCCCACTCTGTACCCCCATACCCACTCTGTACCCCCATTCCTGTGCCCCCCATTCCCACTCTGTGCCCCCCATTCCCACTCTGTGCCCCCCATTCCCACTCTGTACCCCCATACCCACTCTGTGCCCCCCATTCCTGTGCCCCCCATTCCCAGTCTGTGCCACCCATTCCCACTCTGTGCCCCCCATTCCCACTCTGTGCCCCCAATTGCTGTGCCCTCCATTCCCAGTCTGTGCCCCCCATTCCCTCTGTGCCCCCCATTCCCTCTGTGCCCCCCATTCCCTCTGTGCCACCCATTCCTGTCCTGTGCCCCCCATTCCCTCTGTGCCCCCCATTCCCAGTCTGTGCCACCCATTCCTGTCCTGTGCCCCCCATTCCCTCTGTGCCCCCCATTCCCTCTGTGCCACCCATTCCTGTCCTGTGCCCCCCCATTCCCTCTGTGCCCCCCATTCCCAGTCTGTGCCACCCATTCCTGTCCTGTGCCCCCCCATTCCCTCTGTGCCCCCCATTCCCTCTGTGCCACCCATTCCTGTCCTGTGCCCCCCCATTCCCTCTGTGCCCCCCATTCCCAGTCTGTGCCACCCATTCCTGTCCTGTGCCCCCCATTCCCTCTGTGCCCCCCATTCCCTCTGTGCCACCCATTCCTGTCCTGTGCCCCCCATTCCCTCTGTGCCCCCCATTCCCAGTCTGTGCCACCCATTCCTGTCCTGTGCCCCCCATTCCCTCTGTGCCCCCCATTCCCTCTGTGCCACCCATTCCTGTCCTGTGCCCCCCCATTCCCTCTGTGCCCCCCATTCCCAGTCTGTGCCACCCATTCCTGCCCTGTGCCCCCCCAATTCCCACTCTGTGCCCCCCATTCCCACTCTGTACCCCCATACCCACTCTGTGCCCCCCATTCCTGTGCCCCCCATTCCCAGTCTGTGCCCCCCATTCCCACTCTGTGCCCCCAATTCCTGTGCCCCCCATTCCCAGTCTGTGCCACCCATTCCTGCCCTGTGCCCCCTAATCCCTCTGTACCCCCCATTCCCTCTGTGCCCCCCATTCCCTCTGTGCCCCCCATTCCCTCTGTGCCCCCCATTCCCTCTGTGCCCCCCATTCCCTCTGTGCCCCCTATTCCTGTCCTGTGCCCCCCCTTCCCCCCCCTCCCCCATCCCCCCCTCCTCCCACTCTCACCCCCCCCCATACCCCCTCCCTCCCCCTTCCCCCTCCCCCCCTGTGCCCCCTCCCTCTCCATCCCCCCCTCCTCCCACTCTCACCCCCCCCGTGCCCCCTCCCTCCCCCTTCCCCCTCCCCCCTCGTGCCCCCCCCCTCCCCCACCCCCCCCTCCTCCCACTCTCACCCCCCCCGTGCCCCCTCCCTCCCCCTTCCCCCTCCCCCCTCGTGCCCCCCCCTCCCCCACCCCCCCTCCTCCCACTCTCACCCCCCCCCGTGCCCCCCCCTCCCCCATCCCCCCCTCCTCCCACTCTCACCCCCCCCCCGCACCCCCTCCCTCCCCCTTCCCCCTCCCTCCCCCATCCCCCCCTCCTCCCACTCTCACCCCCCCCCGTGCCCCCCCCTCCCCCATCCCCCCCTCTCCCTTCCCCCTCCCCCATCCCCCCCTCTCCCTTCCCCCTCCCCCATCCCCCCCCTCCTCCCACTCTCACCCCCCCGTGCCCCCTCCCCCCCGTACCCCCTCCCCCCCCCCGTGCCCCCCCTCCCCCATCCTCCCACTCTCCCCTCCCTGTGCCCCCCCCATCCCCCCCTCTTCCCAGTCTCCCCCCTCCCCCCCCATGCCCCCTCCCTCCCCCTTCCCCCTCCCCCCCTCCCCCCCGTACCCCCCCCTCCCCCATCCCCCCCCTCCTCCAACTGTCACCCCCCCCGTGCCCCCTCCCACCCCCATCCCCCCTCCCTCCACCTTCCCCCTCCCCCCGGTGCCCCCCCCTCCCCCTTCCCCCCCTCCCCCCCCCACTCCGTCCCCCCCCCGTGCCCCCCCCTCCCCCATCCCCCCCTCCTCCCACTCTCACCCCCCCCTTCCCCCTCCCTCCCCCATCCCCCCCCCTCCTCCCACTCTCACCCCCCCCGTGCCCCCTCCCTCCCACTTCCCCCTCCCCCCGTACCTCCTCCACCCCCTGTGCCCCCTCCCTCCCCCATCCCCCCTCCCTTCCCCCTCCCCCCTCTGCCCCCTCCCTCCCCGTGCCTCCTCCCCCCCCGTGCCCCCTCCGTCTCCATCCCCCCCTCCTCCCAGTCTCCCCCCTCCCCCCCCTCCTCCCATTCTCACTCCCCCCGTGGCCCCTCCCACCCCCCTCCCCCCCCAATCTCACCTCCCCGTGCCCCCTCCCCCCCCGTGCCCCCCCCCTCATCCCCCCCTCCTCCCACTCTCACCCCCCCCCTTCCCCCTCCCTCCCCCTTCCCCCCCTCTCCCTTCCCCCTCCCCCATCCCCCCCCTCCTCCCATTCTCACTCCCCCCGTGGCCCCTCCCACCCCCCTCCCCCCCAATCTCACCTCCCCGTGCCCCCTCCCCCCCCGTGCCCCCCCCCCTCATCCCCCCCTCCTCCCACTCTCACC
>JAUMJJ010000848.1:0-44888 GCA_033556795.1 Tapera naevia | reverse complement strand
GGGGCGGTTAAGGACATGACCTGAGATTGGGGGGGGGTCCTATTAAGGGCATGACCCGAGATGGTAGGGGGGTGCGGTTAAGGACAGGGACAAGGAGATGGAGAGGGGGGGAATGAGCAGGGATTGGGGGGCAGGGTTGTCCTATTAAGAACATGGGATGGGGTGGGGATAGGAACCGGGATTGGGGGGGTCCGGTTAAGGACATAGGATGGGGTGTGGGGGGGGGGGGTCGCGTTAAGGACATGACCTGGGAGGAGCGGGGGACGTCCTGTTAAGGACATGGAATAGAGATGAGTACATGGGATGGGGGGGGTCCCGTTAAGGACACCAGGAGGACAGAGGGACACTTTCCGTGCCCCCCCCCCCCCCCCCCCCCGCACTTGCCGGGAGTTGTATCCCGGCGCACCGCCCCCTGCCAGTCCCGGGGGGGTCGCGGGGGGCTTGGGGGGGGGGGGGGGGGCGGGGGCGGGAGCCCCTGCCAGAACCTCTTTTGTGCGGCCGCAGCCAATCAAGGCCGCTGACGACACGCTCCTCTTGGGGTATAAAACCCGGGGGCCGCCGCTGCCGCCGCTTTTTTCATCACACACACACCCCCACCCCCCCCCTCCACCAGCACCCACCCCCCCACCCCCCCGCCCCGCTTCCCCGCCCCCGCCACCGTTACCGCCTCCCCCCCGTTCCGCGCCCCTTGCGCGTTGCGGTGGAAAGCGGCCGGGGTGGGGGGGGCGGCCCGGCGGGGTTTATTTTTTTGGGGTGGTTAAGTGTTTGGTTTTTTTAAGGGGGGGTGTGTGATTTAGTGGGGGGGGTTATTTGGGGGGTGGTTTAAGTGTTTTTTGATTTTTTATTTTTTTTTTTTAATCTCCCGCTATGGCCCCGGTTTTGCTGCTGTGGTTGGGGGTATTGGGGGTGGGGGTGTTGGGGGGGGGTCTGGAAGCGCAGCCCCCCGGCTCCGAGCCCGCCTGCCCCGTGTGCCTCTGGCGGCGGCACAGCAAGGAGCTGCGGCTGGAGAGCATCAAGTCGCAGATCTTGAGCAAGCTGCGGCTGAAGGAAGCGCCCAACATCACCCGGGAAGTGGTGAAGCAGCTCCTGCCCAAGGCCCCGCCGCTCCAGCAGCTCCTCGACCTCCACGACTTCCAGGGGGACTCCCTGCAGCACGACGAGTACCTGGAGGAGGACGAGTACCACGCCACCACCGAGACCGTCATCAGCATGGCCCAGGAAAGTCAGTGTCGCCTTTGTTCCGCTCCAAACTTCACCGCCGGACTCCCCTTCCCCACCCCCGGCACCCCGTGGGAACCCCCCCTCCTTCGGGTCCCCCCGAGCTCGCCAAGTCCCGTGCAGCAGTGGGCACGGACCCCTCGGGTCTCCCGATTCTTCCCTGGGGCTTCTCAGCTCCGCCCCGGTTCCCCTCATCTCCTCCTAGGTCTCCACGGTCTCCCCCTCCCTCTCTCCGGTACCCCCCAGGTACCCCCGGTTCCCTCCGGGTCTCCTCAGTTCCGCCTCGATCGCCCTCGGCTCCTCCCGGGGGTCCCCCGATTCCCCTCGACTCCCCTCAGTTTCCCCCGAGAGTCCCCGGTTCCTCTCGGTCCCTCTCGGTTCCCTCCGGGGCTCCCTCTCCTTGCTCGGTTCCCCTCGGCTCCCCTCCGCTGTACCCGGCACCCCCTGGTCCTCGCCCGGTTTCCCCCGGTCCCCTCCAGTTACCACGATTCCTCTTGGTCCCTCCCGGTCCCCCCGGTCCGCCGGCGCCCGGACCCGCAGCCCCTGCCTGATCCCCCCCTCCCCCGAGGCTCCGTGCGAGTCCCGGGGGAGGCACCGGGGACACGGGGACAGCGCGGGCGGCAGCCGGTACGGGGCACCGAGAACGGGGAGGGGGAACTGGGAATGGCAACTGGGTGCTGGGAGCTGGGAGCTGGCACTGGGACAGAGAACTGGGCACTGGGAATGGTCACTGGATGCTGGGACCTTGTAGTGGATGCTGGGACCTTGTAGTGGATGCTGGGAGCTGGCACTGCGGACTGGGACTCGGCACAAGGGACTGGAACCTGGGACTGGGTTCTGAGACCCAGCACTGGGCACTGGGAACCAGCACTGGGAACAGGGACCTGGCACTGCGAATGGCAACTGGGTGCTGGGACCCAGTAGCGGGCACCGGGACCCAGCACTAGGGATTAGGAACTGGCACCAGTGAGTGGTGGCACTGGGCACTGACAGTGGGTACGGCGACCCAGCACTGGCACCAGCTTGAGTCCTGGCACTGGTGGTGGGTGCTGGGACCCAACAGTGGGGACTGGAACAGAGCATTAGGCTCTGGGACCTGGCACTGGGCACTGGGACCTGTCACCAGCACTGCACTGGAACAAGACTGGGAGCCTGGACAGCTGACCTCCTGGTGCCCAGGATGATAGCGGGGTGATGGCAGAGGGTGCTGGGGACATCCTTGTCCCTCTCTCCATCTGTCCAGGGGTCCAGGCTGGCTGCCCCCCCTTGTCCATCTGTCTAAGGGTCCCTCTCCGTGCCCCCCCCCCTCCCCCACCTCGTGCCTCAGTTTCCCCAGTGCCACCCCACCTCCACCTGCAGCAGGGGGGGAAGGTGAGGCCGTGGGACCCCCGGGGGCCGGGGGGGGGCGGGTGCGAAGGGCGAGCGGAAGGACGGGAGGTGTGAGAAACTGCCCCCCCGCCCCCCCAAATTTCCTCCCGGGGCATTAACGCACTCAGGCGGCTTTGAAATTTTATTACCCATAAAATTGACAACATGCTGGGGTTTCCTCCCCTCTCCCCGCCCCCCCCGCCCCCCCAAAATAAATACCAGCCCCCCCCCCCCCCTTTTCCTCGGGCTGGGGGTGTCGCAGCCGGATGCGCCGCGGGGTCCAGCTGCCCCTGTATCGTTATGATGATTTTTTTTTCCTCCCCCCTCGCCCCCCCCCCGGCAATTGTGAGGGGTTTTATGGTTCCTGAACAGAAGGAGGGAAAGGGCTTTATAGGCAGCAGAGCCATAAAGCTCTCGGGTTCCCCCCGGTCCCCCCCTCCACCCCATTAATCCCCCGCCACATCCCCCCCGCCCCCCCTTTTTAACTGCAGCAGGAACCCGGGAAGGTTAATTGGGTCCTAAACCCATTTAGGGGCTACCCGTGACCCCCGCGACCCGCGGGGTGGAGGGACCTTAATGAGGGACAAAGCGGGGGGCAGGCAAGGGGCTGAGGGGGGCCGAGGGGCTGCAGGGCCTGAGCCGCTCAAGGTCAGTGGGAGTGGGGACACTGCTGGCTTGTGGCTCCTCGAGGTGCCCGGACTTTGTGGTCCCCCATGGCAGGTGAGGGGTTAATGGGCCAGAGGTGGGAGCCCCAAATCCATCCCAGTGCAAACAAAGCAGGGTCGGGGGGGGGGGGGGGGGGGGGGCTGGGGGGCTCCCCTCCACCTCCCGGCACACCCTCAGCTGTGACCGGTGTCCCGGTAACCTTTATCCCCCGTTGCCACAGCAACGGGATGAGCATCCTGGCATCCGCAGCCCAGTGCCAGGAGCAGCCGGCGTGGCACAGCCCTCGGGACACCCCCCCCCCCCCCCCCCCCCCCCCCCCGCACCCAGACCCCCCCTGTTGCCCTGGTGTCCCCCTCACCCGAGATGCTGGGCCAAGCACTGGGATGGAGGAGGTTGATCCCAGCACCTCCGGGTGCCACTGGCACCACAAACCTGGCACGGTGACCCTGGTGGTGGCACTAGGACTGCAGGGGACACAGAGGCAGCCCCCAGCCCAGGCTGGGCCCCTGCCCCACCAGAGATGGGTGACAAAGCCCTCGCCAAGGGGTTGGGGGGCACGACCTGTGCGGGTCTAGGGGGGCTGCGAGGCAGTGCAGGAGCATGGGTTTAATTGGGGGCTTCGTAGAGCAAATTGCTTGGCGGGGGAGTCTGGGCAGGGGGTTCCCGTGCTGTGCAGCCCCTGTCGTTGTGGTTTATGGTTGGGGGGGGAAGGGGGGGGGGCAGGCAGTGTCGTGACCCCCATGTGTTCGGGGAGGCCCCGCACAGCAAATGGCCCCATGCTGCAGCTGGGCACTATTAAACCTGACCGGGGCCGCATGGGGAGGGGGCAAATTCCCAACTCAATTTGACACAGATGTTTGCTGGGCAGGGGGGGGGCAGCTTGGGGGCGGCTCTTGTGGGGCTGGGAGCGGGTGGCTGGGGACCCCCTGGATCCCGTGGGTGGCCAGGCTGAGGGCACTTGGGGGCTGTCATCATGATGGGGATGGGAGATGGGAGGGTGGGAAATAGGATCATGGGAGACGATGGGATGGTGAGAGATGATGGAACGGCGGGAGATGGGATGGTGAGAATTGGGAGGGTGGGAGATGGAGACGCAGCCCCCCGCTGGATACTGGTGGTACCCGGTGCCATGGATGCTCCTCAGGGTTTGACAGGGCTGCAGGATCTGGCACATTCCTGGCTCCAACACAGGGATGCGTTGGGAAGCATCTATTGGAGGAGCTGGACCTCCATGTTAATGGGGCTGAGCAGGTTGGGGGGCCTGGTACCACAACCCCCAAGGGGATCCAGAGTCAGGGGTCAGTGGGGACCTCACCACTCACAGAGGGGCAGCGACCCTGGGGGCAGTCCCTGCCCCGACCTTCACCTCTGAACGCCCTGGGAGGAGCTCGGCCTGACCCCTGGAGGTCGGGGTGGGGGTTCCTGGGCCCCCCTTGACACCTCCTTCCTCCCGCAGCGGACCCCGTGGTGCAGATCGAGGGCAACCCCCACTGTTGCTTCTTCAACTTCAGCCCCAAGATCATGTTCACCAAGGTTGTGAAGGCGCAGCTGTGGGTCTACCTGCGGCCGGTGCAGCACACCTCCACCGTCTACCTGCAGATCCTCCGGCTGAAGCCGGTGACCGAGGAGGGCAGCCGCCACATCCGAATCCGATCGCTGAAGATCGACCTCAACTCCCGCATCGGGCACTGGCAGAGCATCGACTTCAAGCACGTCCTCCAGAACTGGTTCAAGCAGCCACAGAACAACTGGGGCATCGAGATCAACGCCTTCGACCCCAACGGCAATGACCTGGCCGTCACCTCGCTGGGACCCGGGGCCGAAGGGCTGGTAGGTGCCACCACGGTGTGGGCGTTGGGGGTCAGGGTCCCCAAGGGCCCCGGGGGCCACCACGGTGCTCAGGTGGGAATTGGGTTCCTGGGTGTCCCCAGGGAACTGGAGGGTAAGGAGGGCAATGGATATGGGCATAGGGGGTGGTGGGGCTCCCTGTGGCTGGTGACAGCTTGTGGGGACTGTGACATCTCTGTAGGGACAGTGACAGCTCCATGGGGCTGGTGACAGCTCTGTAGGGACAGTGACAGCTCCATGGGGCTGGTCACAGCTCTGCCAAGCTGCTGATGGCTCCATGAGGTGGTCACAGCTCTGTGGGACCAGTTAGAGCAGCACGGGGCTGGTGGCAGCTCTGTGGGGATGATGACATCTCCGTGGTGCTGGTGATGTCCCTGGTGGGGCTGGTGGCACCTCTGTGGGGCTGGTGGCACCTCTGCAGGGCCACGTGGGACTCGGGGAGCTGGGCTGGTAGAACCACGGGGTGGTGGCACCATGGAGCGATGGGGTGGTGGGTGATGGGTCAGCATCCAAGGCTCATGCCCCCCTTCCTCCCCTCAAGCACCCCTTCATGGAGCTGCGGGTGCTGGAGAACAACAAGCGCTCGCGGCGCAACCTGGGTCTGGACTGCGACGAGCACTCGACCGAGTCGCGTTGCTGCCGATACCCCCTCACCGTTGACTTTGAGGCCTTCGGCTGGGACTGGATCATCGCGCCCAAGAGGTACAAAGCCAACTACTGCTCGGGGCAGTGCGAGTACATGTTCATGCAGAAGTACCCGCACACGCACCTGGTGCAGCAGGCGAACCCGCGGGGCTCGGCGGGGCCCTGCTGCACCCCCACCAAGATGTCCCCCATCAACATGCTCTACTTCAACGACAAACAGCAGATCATCTACGGCAAGATCCCAGGGATGGTGGTGGACAGATGCGGCTGCTCTTAGAGCCCGGCCGCCGCCGCCGCCCCACCGCCTCGCGCCCCTCCGACACCAAACTCCGCTTTCCTGCCACCGTTTTTGGGGTCTTTCCTTGTTTTTATTTTTTAAACAAAACTACCAAGAAGCGAGTGTTGGAATCCCTTCGGATGTTGGAGAAAGGGAGGGGGGGGGAGGAATCCAACGGAGAAACGCTGCGGCGACCCCGCGCTTCGACACGCATTGTGCAATAACGCAACCGGACGGAGAAGGGGAAGGGGCGGACGGGACCCCCAGCACCACCCCCCGCCCCGCAGATCAGGATGGATCCCCCGTATCAGTGGCACCGCGAGAGGAGGGGACTGAGCGGACCCTGCGTCCTCCTCACGCGTCTGGAGTGGCAGCAGGGGTGGGGACGGCCCTGATCCCTCCATGGACAAGGGGACACCTGGGTGGCCCCATCACCACGGCCCCGCGGACAGCGGATGCAGCAGCCGGAGCCCTGGGACAGGCAGCTCCGGCCCAGGAGGAATCCGTCTCCCTTCTTTAATTTATTTATTTATTAATCACCCTCCCGGCCGGTGCTCAGGAGGCTCTGCTCCCCCTGCTCCCTCCCTTCAGGCCGCCGGCTCCATCCCAGCACCCACAGCCTCAGAGCGGAGACGGCCCTCGAGGGGTTGCGTCAGCATGGAGACCCTGGGGACTGGCCGGTGGCATCGCGGAGCGTCCTCGGGCACAGACAGCTTGAGGGAAGTGGAGCTGCTGCCCTCGCTTGGGATCTGGCCCTGGCGCTGCCAGCGGGATGGAGATGCTCATTGCAGGGCTGTGGAAGGATGGCGACGTTCGCACTTGGACAGGATGGAGATGTTCACCCTGGTACCCAGCTCTCCCCTCAGGTGGCCAGAGGAGCCAGGGATTTGGGGTCTCCTCCAGTGCAAGCGAGCGTGGCCGCAGCCCAGGGTCACCCAGAGGCAGCACTGGCAAGAATTGGCCCAGAGGCTCCGGCTGGGGAGAAATTCCGCTTACGTGGCAGATTCGCCTCCTGCCCTCGCCGTTGCGATGATTTTTGTGTGAGAACGGCTCCCACTTTCCCAAGGGTTCAACAACTGCTGGCGCTTCCCCCTCCGCTCGCGTCGTGGCCAGAGTGATGCAACCACGACCACGCCAGGAGCCAACGCTGGCGCCAAGCGGGCACCGACCCCGCACCGGGGCACAAACATCGGCTCCCCCCACAGCCCCAGCACTTATCCCGGGGGTGCCGGCGTGTCCGAGCACCGGGGCTGTGCGGGAATGACCCCACGGCCATGGCCAGGCCGCCCGGCTCCTCCGCACCCCGCGTAGCACTTAGGGGCGCACCCGCGATGTTTAGCACTTGTCCCCGGCTCCGCGCACCCACAAGGATGAGGCTGCCCCGGGTGAGGGTGTGGGGATGCCGAATCCTGGCCGTGCCGAACCCCAGGCGCCCGACGCCGAAGCACTTAGGGCCCCTCGCCTTGGCCCAGGGTCACAACATCAGCACCGAGGCCACCAGCACCGATGCCACCGCCCCAGTGGCTCCAGCAGCATCGCGGGGGCTCCCAGCATTCCGGCCAGACCTCACGGCTCCGGTTCACAGTGGGAGTCAGGGGTGAGGGGACACGGAAGAGCGGGGGCAGCCAAGGGGCTGACCGAGGGGAGCATCCCCCTACCACCAACCACCATCAGGGCCACCATTGGGCCTCCGGGTCGAGCAGGGGGCACAGCTCAGCCTCAGCACCCCTGGGCGCATCGCAGCCAAGAGCCCCATGCCAGCGGCCGAGGTCCCCCAGCCCCACAACCGTGGGTCGCTGCTGGCTCTGCCAGTCCACTGGATACAAGGATGGTGCAGCCAGAGAGGAACGACCCCTGCAGCTCCAAGACCCCCGCCAGGGCCAGGGCTCCCCCTCTCCCCACCCTTCAGTGCCTTCCCGGAGGATTGCATCCTCCGGGTCTCACCATGGAGCCGGAGCATCCCTGTGCCCGAACCCCCCGACCCATCGCCTGCATCCCCAGCTGATGCCAACGATGCCACTCATGGAAATCATAGAATCATGGAACGGTTTGGGATGGAAGGGACCTTAAGATCATCCAGTTCCAACCCCCCCGCCATGGAAACATTTTGCCAGTCCCTGTTTCACTTCCACCCAGTGCTCATGGATCACGAGAGCTTGTCCAGCTCCGGTCGTTGCTCCTGTCCATCACCAAAACCAACCACACGGGCACGGATGCACCAGCATGGAGTGGCATCATCCCGCCATCACCAGCACCGCGGCACAGACGCTGCCCGGAGCGGAGTCACGTGCCGAGAAAGAGACAGAAGCTGCTTGGAAGGGACTGGAAGGGGCTCGGAGCCACCTCGGAATTCTGGTCCAGAGTCAGGGGAGCCGCGGTCTGGCTGGGATCCGGTTGGGGTCTTGTTGGGGTTTGGCTGGGATCTAGTTGAGATCCAGTTGGGATCTGGCTGGAATCCACCTGCCCCTTCACCTGTGCCAGAGCCCCATCTGATGGGGAGGGGCTCTCACTCCCCCTGACCCAGGTCGTGGCCACCAGCCTGGGTTCGTGGCCCCTCTCCTGCGGAGGGGGATGAGCGCATCATGGGGGAGCTGGAGAGGATGGGAGGTGCTGGGAGGGGTGCTCACCCTGGAGTTCAAGAGCCTGGAACAGTGAGGTGGCCAGGGCAGGGGGACCCCCCCATGGCCATTGTCAACCCATGGGCATCATCACCCCCTGACCATTGTCCCCCCATGGCTGTCATCCCCCTCGGCCTTGACCTCCCGTCCTGGCAAAGTGGCATCAGGTGCAGCCTGTGCAGAGCCCACAGCCAGGGGGTCCCATTCACCCCCGACACTGGGGGAACCACGGACCCTGTCCCCAAACCCAGCCCCCATCACCCCAAAAGCTCCACCGGGCCCCGGGGCGGCTTTTGCAGGCAGATGGCGCTGAAGAAGAAAGGACGGGGCCGCCCCGGGCACTGGCACCAGTGAGCCCTGGGCACTGGTCCCAGCATGGGTGCGGCACTGGTCCCACAGCCTTGCTGTGGCCGCGGGCGAAGCGGGTGGGGGGGTGGGGGGGTGGGGGGGGAGGGCAGCCCCCTCACTATGTTATAATTATTATTATTATTTACCGTGTATTGGTCCTGTGCGTAACGTCTTAGGTTCTTTTTCTGTTCGTTTGTTCGTTGTTTTGTTCCTTGTTTTCTGTCGTTCCGGGGTGTCCGGGGGGGACGGGAGGCGCTGCCAGGGCGGGGGCTCAGGGTTTAGGGGCGGGAGGGGGACACGCGGCAAGGCCGGAGCGCGACGGAGTGGCCGCGGCTGCCGGGGGTGGGGGTGAATCGCGAGACCAAACACAGCACTTGGACATCGACAATAAACACGGAAAAAAAGACATTAAAACATATTTAAAAAAAAAAAAAAAAAGAAACAAGAGTTCAGAGCGTCCGGCACTGGGGGGATTGGGGGGGGGCTCCATCTGCTCTGGGAGCTCCATCAGCTTTGGGGGCTCCATCTGCTCTGGGGGCTCCATCGGCTCCCCCTGAGCCCCCGTCCCCCTCCAACACTTCCCTTGGAAGCTCCCGCCCAGATCCTGACCCTGGTTGGGAATTGCTTCCCAATGCTTCTCATTTTTCCCACGCTCCAGCGCCGGTCGCGCTCCATGGACTAGTGGGAAGGACGAAACCCTCTCCGAAGCCCCGTGCCCGGGACGATCCCGGGTTCATCTCCCTTGGGGCCGACCCGCAGCCCCCTCCCCTCTCGAACCACTCCGAGGACGAGGCCACCCGAAAATCTGCTCAGAGTACTGCAAGGTCTCCGTCCCCAACGCCGGAAGACATGGGGAACCCCCTGCCCACCTGGGGGGCCCCGAGGCCGAGGGAACCTGGGCGGGTTCGCCCCAAGGAGGGGGTGGAGAACATGGAACAGGGATGGGGACAGCTGGGACAGGGATGGGGGACACGAAACAGGGATGAAGACACTTGGGACAAGGATGTGGCACATGAGACAGGGATGGGGACACGGGACGAGGTGGAGGCAGGCGGAGGGGGGGGCTGGGGACCCTCGGCTTGGGACCCTTAGCCCCAGGGGATGGTGACAGCCACCCCACCCCCCCAGCTGAGACCCCCTCCCTCCGCCGGCCCCGCTTCCTCCCAGCGCTGCCCCCCCCCCCCCCCCCCCCCAGTAAAAGCTGGGATTTACAAGTGGAGCTTTATGGAGCCTCATTAGGGCTGAGCTATGCCGGGAATGTCACAGCTAATTACGGGGGGGGCAGGGTGGGCAGCAGAGGGGTCACTGCCCCGGGCCTTCTGGCACAAGTGGGGATCAGGCGCGAGGACAGGGATCCTCATCCCACCGGGGGCTCCAGGCCCCTCCGGCAGCGCTGGCTCAGTGCCTGCTGACCGCTCCCCAGCCCTCCTGCTCCCCCCAGCCCTGCCCTGCACCCCCCGCTCCCGCGGCAGGATCCGGCCACTCAGCCTGGAGCCCCCAGCCAGGAGTTCCAGTGGAGCCCCCAGCACCATCCCGGCCAGAAGCTCCGGGTGGGCTGAGGGCTCACAGAATCATGGAATCCTGGAATGGTTTGGGTTGGAAGGGATCTCCTGTCACTGGGCACCACCGAGCAGAGTCCGGCCTCCTGCTCCTGCCTCCCACCCATGGGATCCGAATCAGCTGATGGGATCCCCTCTCAGCCTGTTCTTCTCCAGGCTGGGCAGCCCCAGCTCCCCCAGCCTTTCCTCCTGAGATGGTCCAGCTCCCTCTCACCTCCATGCCCTCCTTGGGGTCTGGCCAGGGACTGTGCCCCCCACCCCAAGGAGCTACCGAGGACCAGGAGTCCTCGGGGGGGTGTTGCTTCTAAGGACGATGCCAGGAGTTCAAAAGCTCCTGCTTCGATCCTGGTCGCGTCTCCCCCCCCGGATGTGGGGGCAACACCCCACATCGCTGCCCCCCAGCATCGCTGACCCAATTCGGAGCCCCCGGGGCAGGGCTGGGGGGGACAAACCAGGACGGGGCCACCGGGGTGACCACCCACAGCCGCTCCCAAACCTTCCTAACAAGACCAGCCGCGTCCAACATTCCCAGTAATTAAAGCAGCAGCAGAGCTGGCGCAGCTCCCGCAGCCCCGGGCGCCGCCAGGGCGATGATCCCAGAGCTGGGCACGGTCCAGCCCCAGCGCCGCGCCGGGCGGGATGCAGGGATGTACGCGGGCAGCAGCAGCGCGGGGCCGAGCTCGGCTCCACAGGGAGTGGGGATGGGATCCACGCGACCCCGAAGGTCCCCAAATCATCACGGGCTCCGCGCAGGTTGCTGCTCACAAGTGGTACTTGAAGCGTCCCAATTCCCCATCCCCCAGCGAGAACATCCCTTACGGAGCCACCTCCTCCCTGGCTGCTCACAGAGGTGTGGAGTCTCCTCCCGAGAAATCCAACCCCGCCTGGACGCGCTCCTGGGCAGTGCTGGAGCTGGAAGGAAGGATTTGAGGGGATGGAGGCAGCGACCAGACATCGCTCCTGCTTCCTGGCCTCGCTGCTGGAGAATGGACCTGTGGGATGGGGACAACCGACTGAGGGAGAGCAATGCTTGGGATCCTTGGGAGAAGATGCACGAGACTGGAAAGCCTGAAGAGCGAGAAGGAGGAGGAGGAAGAGAAGGAGAAGGAGGAGAAGGAGAAAGAGGAGAAGGAGAAGGAAGAGAAGGAGTAGGAAGAGAAGGAGAAGGAAGAGGAGGAGGAAAAGCACGAGAAGGAGAAGGAGAAGGAGGAGAAGTAGAAGGAAGAGAAGGAGGAGGAAGAGGAGGAGAAGAAGGAAGAGAAGGAGGAGGAAGAGGAGGAGAAGAAGGAAGAGAAGGAGAAGGAGAAGGAGAAGGAGAAGGAGAAGGAGAAGGAGAAGGAGAAGGAGAAGGAGAAGGAGAAGGAGAAGGAAGAGAAGGAGAAGGAAGAGTAGGAGGAGAAGAAGGAGGAGATTGAGGAGGAGAAGGAAGAGAAGGAGAAGGAAGAGGAGGAGAAGGAGAAGGAGAAGGAGAAGGAGAAGGAAGAGAAGGAGAAGGAAGAGTAGGAGGAGAAGAAGGAAGAGAAGGAGAAGGAAGAGGAGGAGAAGAAGAAGGAGGAGGAAAAGGAGAAGAAGGAGAAGAAGAGGGAGAAGGAGGAGAAAGAGGAAAAGGAACCATTGGGAGCCGAGACCACTGGGATGCAGGGCCCCGCTGGCACCACAGCACAGGTTGCCCCACGTGCCCACTCCCACCCTGCTGCGCAGCCCCCGCTCCCTCTCACCGCCCCCACCCCGGCCTGACCTACGCGCCCGCTCCCATTTATGGCCCCGGCGTCTCCCGTGACGAGTGACTTCATGCTGAATTTGGGCCCTGCTCGGCGTTCCCCGCTCTCACGCCGCGAGCCCCGGCCCTCCTTTTCTTTCGCTCCCTTTCCCACACTTTCCTCTGCTCATTGTGCACCCGCTGCTTTTTTTCTCCCCCTATTCAGCCCAAATTAGTCACGAGCAGCCCCGGCTTGGGCAGGGAAAATAAATTAAGAGGTGTTGGAAACACTGGGATTGGGCTGATTCTCCCCTATGCCTGGCGGGTGAAAGAGGCCTCTGGAAAACGGCCCCGGCACCTTCCTGGGGCTCCGGCACAGCCACATGGAGAGGAGCTCGGCTGGGTTTGGTGCCCATGGCCCAACAAGGAGAGCAGATGGTGAGCGAGGAAAGGGAGAGGACATGGGCGTCGCTTCTCTGGGAGGATCTGCTGGGAAGCACCTCTGGGATGATCGGAGCGACTTTGGGGAGGGGGATGTTGGGTTGGGACCCCACAGCTCTGCACTCAACTTGGGGAGAAGCCGATGGGATCCACCAGTGGAGCAGCATTCCCACGGGTCGTCCAGTACCAGGAGACAGGAGATGGGCAGCACCCATGGGATTCAGGCAGCACCTCTGGGATGTGGCCACCACCTGCCTGAGCCCCTGAGGAGCTCGGGGAGCAGCAGCACCCCACGACCCAGCAGTGCCCAGCTCCTCCCATTGGCTGCAGCACAGAGGGACGTGGAGCGAGCGGCCAGGGTGAAGCCGAGGGGAATCTGAGCTTCTCCACAAGCTCTGCACGGCTCTTGGCCCTGTTGCTCACACGTGGTCCCCGTTCATGTTCGGCCAAGTCCCAACTCCTGCATTGCTGCCTGAAGGTCAGAGGGAAGATCAGCATCGGAGCGAAGCAGCAAGGTCAGTCCGGAGAGCCAGGACCATCCCAAAGCCTGGTGACAGCCTGGACAGGCAGGAGTTCAGCAGGAGCAGCCGTGGCCGAGTCTCCAGCTGCTCCAGCCACTCATTCCAGCCCCGAGTCGCGTCCAACAGACCCAGAACTGCCTCGGAGAAGCCATTTTATTAAGAAACCATGGATGAACGGCAGCAACCACCCTGGCACGGAACAACGATCGCGAGCAAGGAACCAGCAAATGATCAGGAGCCAAATAGAAACCTTGTACAAAATCCAATGTGGGAACCACCGGAACAACGCTGCTACTGGAGATCGGGAAGGAGCGAGCCACGGCCACCCCACAATGCCCAACGCAGCCCGGAGCCGTGGCTTTGAGCTGCCACGTGGGAATGTAAACAGATGCCCGGGGTATCCCTCGGAGTCGCAGAGGGCACGCGGACACCAACGGCAAATGTCACAGAGCAGAAGCAGGTGAAGATTTCCAGGTTATAAAACATCTGTATTGCTTCAGGGATCAGGTATGGAGCCTCCGGAGAGCTCGGTGTGCACGGAGCCGCTGTGTCCAGCGCCTGAGGAACCAAGCAAGGGCAAGGGAACGTCCCTCCGGTAAGAAGTTATGGTTGGAAACACGAATCCCATGGCACCTCCACAGAAGATTCCAGCCACGGTGCCCAAGGGGGTGGATTTCCACTTGTGCCTGGAGCCAAGGAATCTGTGGGAGGGAAATCTCGGCACAGGGTGGGAGACGCGGAAGGATGAGCGATGCCGGTTCCCAAGGAAAGGAGGAAAGAGCAGTGGGTGGCTCCCTCTGCCCCAGCCCAATGCCACTGGCTCTGGGGTCCAGGCACCCCGGGATCTGCTCCTCACAGCTTTGCTGGGAACACAGAAGCCACAGAAGCGCTTCCCAAACTGAAGCAGTGCTGCCCCCACCGGACTCGGCCCAGTTTGTTTCTGGGATTTCATCCACAGGGTTGCGGTTAAGGCAGCAAAGGAACTGTATTCCTGCACGGCTACAAAGAATTCCCACCCTCCCAACACAAATCCTGGGATAACGCCAGGGCTCTCCCGCAGCTCAGCAGCTCCGGGAGGGCAGAGGTGAATCCGTGTGGGAAGGCAGAGAGGGGTCGAGGCAAAAAGCCAGCAGAGCTGGGATGAGACGATGCTGCTGTCGGTCGCTGAGGGAGAGGAGGGACCTGGGAAACACCCGGAGCCAAAGCAGGAACGGGATAGGATGAAGGGAGCAAAGGTATCACTACAATTCCCTCCTGGCTTTGGGATGCTGGCGTTGATCCAGGATTCACTGGCAATTCTGGCCCTGAGATTCCCATCAGCCTCAGCTGGAGAATGAAGGTTACTGGGAAACTCTCCCGCGCATCGGCTCACACGGACAATCCATCCCAGGAAACCCTTCCATGGTGTTTGCACCACCAGCTCAGGATGAGGCAGGGAAGGCTCCAAAGCAGGACCCAGGTAAAGCACCTGCTCTGCCCAGCTGCTCCGGAGAGACCCCGGCACAGCCGGAGCTCGGGCCCCGGGCAGCTCAAGAGCCGGGGCTGACACTGGAGCACAAGTGGACACGGCCTCCACGCGGGCCTTGCCTTAGCGGTGTTCCGAGGCCGAGGGCAGAGCGGCCCCTGCTCCGGCTCCACCCCACCCTCCTGCTACCCCATCCATTCCCTGGGCAGAGCTGGATGCAGGTGTTTCCCAGTGGAGCTCAGAGGGCACCGGGACTCTCTCCGTCCCTCCCTGCCCGGCAGCACCTCCAGCAGCTGGGAAACACCAGCCCGCGGGCGGCCGAGGCGCACGAGAACAGCTCCTTCTCCTGGTTCCAACCTTCCTTCACTTTTAAACTTTGCAACTTGAAAAAAAAAACCACGGAGCACAACCATAAAACTACAGGGATTCCCTGCCTACTTCAACTAAAATCTATGGAAACAGTGTGGGAGTGGGAGTGGGGGGGGAAGAGACAGGAGGGGAAGGCGCAGCCGGGAGGCACCGCGCGATGGGCTGGGGCTGCAGGGCGGCATCAGACGATCCCGAAGCGCTCTGCTCTTTTCCTCTTCTTTGCCTGCAAAGAGGGAATACAGGAAAAATCAAATCCAAGGGATAACAAAGGGACAAGTTCCTTAGCATCAACAGGGAAGTAACGAGACATTGGTATTGGCAACAACCAGTACAGGAAGGACATAGAATTGTTGGAACAGGTCCAGAGGAGGCCAAGGAGATGATCCAAGGGCTGGAGCACCTCTGCTATGAGGACAGGTTGGGAGAGTTTGGGTTGTTCAGCCTGGAGAGGAGAAGGCTCTGGGGAGACATTAGAGCAGCCTCACAGGACTGAAAGGGGCTCCAGGAAAGCTGAGGAAGGGCTCTTGATCAGGGAGTGCAGGGACAGAAAGAGGTTGAATAGTTTTGAGCTGAAAGAGTGGAGATCGATGAGTTCTTAGGGAAAAATGTTCTCCTGTGAGGGTGGGGAGGCCCTGGCCCAGGTGGTGGCTGCCCCATCCCTGGGACTGTCCAAGGCCAGGTTGGATGGGGCTTGGAGCCCCCTGATCCAGTGGGAGGTGTCCCTGCCCATGGCACGGGGGTGGAACTGGATGGGCTTTGAGGTCCCTTCCAATCCAAACCACTTCAGGATTCCACTGTTCTCAGGTCCCCTCCCTCGTGCACCGACACCGGGCTGGTTCGAAGGAGCAACCGAGCTTTTCTTCGGACAAAGAGTGGCCCTGGATGGAGCAGCCAAGCCTGCGACTCGGCGCTGCTGGAGTCACCTCGCCTCGCTGGCAGCAGCAGCAGCGCTACAAAGGGGCTGAGCCGGGAACAATGCCGACTTCAGGGGCCTGGAAACCCTTCCCGGCAGCGGGGAGGTGGGAAATGTAAAAGGGCAAGGGGTTAACCCTCGCCTATTCATGGAAAAGGTGAGGGGGACACACTCGCCCGCATTAAACGCGCTATTCCGTCCCCGCGATCCGCCCGCAGGGCGATGCACGAGGGGCGTATAAATCTTAATTTTTAGCAGGATAAATAGCACGGGGGCAGCAGGACCCGGATCAGGAATCCCCAGGGAAAGGTGCATTTGAGTGCACACAATGCCAGTAAAAAGCCCTTTTTGTTCCAGACACGATCTCCAAGTGACCTAACGGAAAAGCATGGAATCCCTGTCCCAGCCGCCCCCTCCGCGCGGGCCGGAGGGGCTCAGTTCTCCCAGGCGCGGCAGAAGGCTGGGAACGCCGCAGTGTTTCAGCAGTAAAACTCGAAACAAAACAGGCACAAAAGTGCCCCAAATCCCACTGGAATTGTGGAGGAACCGATCAAATCTCAATTCTCCACCACCGAGCCCAGGAGCTACCGGTGAAGCCGTTTCCAAGCCCTACTGCTCTCCCTGCCGCCACCTCTGCCATCTGAATCCATCTGGATGCCCCCCAGCACGGTCCCTTTGTCCTCAGGAGAGGGGTCTGGGCTCTGGCTGATCCGTGTCAGAGCCCGGATGATGGGGCAGCAGAGGTGAGCGTGCAGAACACAGAGGCTGCCACGCCAGGGCTGAGCCCATGGTGATGTGGGACAGGGTGAAGCAGTAAAAATGGATAACGAAGTCCAAAGTTCCCATGTGGAGCTCACGGGCCGGAACCATGGGCAAGGAGAAGGGCCTGGAGGGGGAAAGCTGGAAACAGGACAGGTATCTCAGCCCTCGTTACACTGCAGAGTCTCTAGGGATTTATGGATGGAGCATGCAAGGGGAAGCAGAGGGTCCAGAGCATCCAGGACACAGGGAATGACAAGGAGCAGATGTGCCCCCCGCTTCTGGAAGAGGAGCTGGATGCCACCACGTGCTGCTGCGCTCCTGTAGCGCGGTCGACTCCGGAGCAGCCGTTCCCAGCAGAAGCCAGGGGAAAAGCTGCAGCAGATTGGAAGCTGAGGAGAAAGGGGCCAAGCACCATGGGATCACTCCCACCCTCACCCCAGGGATGCCCAGGATTGTCACTGCTCCCCTCGGCACCCGCGGATGCTCCCCTTCCGCTCGGGAAGGGCTTTTACCTCTGTGTCCTCTGTGGTTCCAGCCCCGGCTGAACTCGTCACAATCCCAAACCGCTCCTTCCTCTTCTTCAGTTTCTCATCTTCCTCGCTCTGGCACAAAGAAGGATCAGGATTTGTTTTGTTGGCAACCCCCAGGGTGCTCCTTCCTTGGTGAATCCCGTTCCCTCCGACCCCCTGCCCGCCGTTGGCTCCCGGAGCACCGGCCGAAAGTCGGCGCAGGGCAGCGGAGACGCCGGGCGCAGAGCCGGGTGCAGGGAACGCAGTGGGTGCTGGAGAACCTCCCACAGTGCACGTGGGCAGGTCTGGTCTTTGGGAATGCCCTTGGGAAGCCACAGAGGAATCGACAGCCACCCTTGGTACCGACACCGTGCTGCTGCTCTCGGGAATGTTCGCACTGGGAGACGGAGCTCGGCCTCGCCCCACCTTCCCCAACAGCATTTCATTATTTCCAGCCCAGGTGAGCACATCATGACCAACCCTTCCCAGATCCCTGCTTCTCCAGGTTCTTCAAACACATGGAAGCTCTTTACCCCCGCCACCATCACCTTCACCAATGTCCTGACCACCAGCAACAGTCAAATCCATGGATTTATTCCCGTCTCAGCTCTTCCGTGCCTCTTCCAGGCCCCTCCTACAGTGATGCTGCCTGAGGGCTTTGCCACGCTTTCACCATCCCTCCCTCCCCCTGCCCTGACTCTTGGAGCTCTCACCATCCAGAACCCCATGCATTACACCCCATTATCCAGAGAACCACGGCTCACAAGCCAACGATCCCCGGCACAGCTTCCCAACCACCCTGGGGAACGGAGGCACCAACACCACCGCCGGTGGTTTGGAGCAAGGGGCACCATCTCCAAAAAAATGCACTTTCAGTTCCCATGCTCCACCTGGATCCACTGGAACGAGCTGGCCAAGCAGAGGAATCCAGCCAGACACTGACCCGGAGCCTGCGGATCACCTCTCCTTCCCAGGAATCCTCTTGTGGGGCTGGATCGGAGATGGCTCCATCAGGAGGACGCTGGCACCGTCACCCGCTCTGCCCGTCCTCCTCTCCGTGGTTTGATGCTGGAGCCACCCTCGGCATTCCCGTTTCATGGAGAAGGATGGGGAGAGCGGTAACACGTCCATCCCAGCCCCAGCTGGGATTGCTCCAGCTTCCAGGAAAAAGGAACGTCCCAGAAAAGCGGGTTGGGAACAAAGGATGCTGGGAGGGATTATCCTCACAGGGATGCAGAAGAGGAGAAATGGAACAACTCGATGCGTGTGCAAACCACACAAAGAAAACCCACCCTGGGCTTCGGCGCCACCAAACCAGAGCTCGAAGCCATCGCTGCCGCGTGAACGCGGAGCCACCGCAACGGAGCAGCGCTGCGTCCTCAATCAAGGCACGTGGAGGCTCCCGGGAACACATGGAGTGGCCAGTTTGTATTCATTTTCTCAGGCTGCCTCTCCCCTGTCCCACAGGGAAAGCACAGATCCATCCCACTAAATCAAGGCAGCCCTAACGATCCCCTCCCCTGACCCCGGCACCGCAGTCTCAGATGCGAACGCGCGTCCAATAAACTTC
Source organism: Tapera naevia (assembly GCA_033556795.1). Taxonomy (NCBI): domain Eukaryota; kingdom Metazoa; phylum Chordata; class Aves; order Cuculiformes; family Neomorphidae; genus Tapera; species Tapera naevia. The sequence goes on along the minus strand of JAUMJJ010000848.1, from coordinate 26,092 downwards.
ACCCCATCCCCAGCACTCGCTGACAGGGCTTGATCCATGGGGTGCTGGAAACCATCTGAGCAAAATTATCCCATCAACCCACGGCCAGCGTGGCATCCATCAACCCCAGCAGCACCCAGGGCTGTGCTCCAGCCTCCCGGTGGGTGCACAGCAGCTGTGGGCAGAGCTGGCCTTCCTTGCAGGATGAATCATGAAATCAGGGAATGGTTTGGGTTCAAAAGGACCTCAAAGCCCTCTGGTTCCAACCCCCTGCCACGGGCAGGGACACCTCCCACTGGGTCAGGGGGCTCCAAGCCCCATCCAGCCTGGCCTTGAACACCTCCAGGGATGGGGCAGCCACCGCTGCTCTGGTTCCAGTCTCTCACCAATCCCACTGTAGGAATTTCTTCCTAATGTCTCATCTAAATCTTCCCCCTTCCAGTTTAAAGCTGCTTCCCCTCCTTCTGTCACTCCAGGCCCTTGGATCAGCTTTCTCCGGGCTGAACAACCCCAGCTCTCCCAGTCTATCCTCACAGCAGAGGCGCTCCAGCCCTTGGATCATCTCCATGATCTCCTCTGGGCCGGTTCACAGTTCCATATTCTTCTTGTGTTGGGGACTTCAGAACCAGACACATGGCTCCAGGTGGGATCTCACAAGAGTGGACCAGAGGGAGAGAATCCTCTCCCTCAACCTGCTGGCAGCCCTGGGAGAGAGCCTGCTCCGTGCTGGAAAACCCCAAGTGGCTGTGAAATCCCTCCCCCGAGGCTGCTTCACGCTCCATGTGCCGAGCGCCTCTTTCTCCGCGGATTAAAGCATCCCAGGAGGAAAGCCCCGGGATCAGCAGATGAAGCTCGGAGCATCCTCATCAGGGATGCAGAGCGACAGGAGCCTCCCTCGCCACATCCCCGGCTGCCTGTGTGCAAAGCTGGACCATCCTGGTCCCCTCCCGGACCTGGCGCGGGATGACGGATGGCGGGATGAAAAGCGGAGCCCCGAGGCGCCGGCAGATTAATGACGGCGCGGCCTTGACCTCCGCGCGGTGGAGGTTACGGAACACTCGAGGGTGACCACGCTTCCAATTTCACACCCGGAGGGAGAACGGCAGCGACCGAGGGGTTTTATTCTCCGCCACGTTCCAATCTGGGATGCGCAGCTGCCACCCGCCACCTTCCCGGAGTTCATCTCCGCCCATTTATCCCTCCCGCTCCTCTCTCGAGGCTCCCAGGCCTTCTGCAGGAGATGGGAATCAAGAGAGAAGTCTGGGGTTTCTACAGGAATATTCCACATGTGCCTTGCTCCCCTTCTCACTCAATTCACAAAATTCCCTCTCTCCACTGAAGAGGATAGGGGGCTCGGAGCAAGGGGAGATTTTCTCTGCCAGATCAGCAAAAACCTCTCAGTGCTCAAGGCCATGGATTGCTCACCTTCCCAGAGCTCTTCCTAACATTCCCATGGAGCTCCTGGGAGCGCCCCAGCTGGGAAGAGGGAGCTCACGAGTCCCCTCGATGCCTTGGTGTGACATTGCCACAGAGCCCGGTGCTGCCAGGGGACGCGGAACGGCTGCGTCTGCCCAGGATGGAAAGAGCTGGTGGTGTTCAAACTCAGAGGGATAAACGGGAAGGAGGGGATCCTCCATGGAACCGTGCGAGGCCGGAGCCCCCACACATGGTCTGGGGCTGTGTTTGCTTTTCTTCTCCAGGTGAAGAGGGGGAAAGGGGTAATTGGACGCTCTTTCTCCTTCCATAGGCTTGGGAAGGCCGGGAAGGAGTGTCAGGGCTGCCATTCTTCCCTTGCCTCCTCCAAATTCCTGCAGCCAAGTGGTTCAAGAGCCCCTGAATGGGACACGATGACATCATTGATGGAATCATAATGGAGGGGAAGCGGGGCAGGGGGGGAAGAGGTATTTGTGTTCTGGACAAAGGCGAAGTTCTGTCTCCCAGCAGGGACCGGTGAAGAACCAGCTGCCTGGGCAGAGGGAGGTCAGGGAGTCCCGGCATTGTCCCGCGGGAGCGAGCCCTCGGCCACTCCCCAAAGGTTTGGCCGGGCCGCGAGCCCTTTGAGGCGGCAGCGGGAGCCGCAGTGCCCTGACCCAGCGCATTTGTTTTTAAACTGACGTGGGGTGAGGGCTGGGATGAAGGGGGAATCGCTTCCAGAGGGATCCTGGTGAAGAACAAACTGGTTCAGGAGCCGGAGAGCAGCCCTGAGCCGCTCCCAGGTTGTTCCCTACAGCACCTTCCCTTCGTGCCAGGATTGCGGTGCCACCACGGCACACGGCCGGGCTGTGTGGGGAGGAGAGGAGGCAGGGGTAGGACCCAGAGGAGCACGGGCAGTGGAGGCAGCAGGAGAGATGGGAATTATTTTGGATATGCTAGAGAGGAAATGCCAGAGGGGAGGAAATAACAGTGGCCAAGAGCACAAGAGAGCGAGGGTCACGGCAGAGACAGCGGGAAGGGACGTGCTGAGGCGCCGGCTCCGCGCCTTTCCAGCCCCTCGGGACGGCACGGCTGAACTTGAACCCTTCTGGCACCGCCAGGCTTTGGGAAGCAGCAGGAAGGCAGTGGTGCCTCCACCAAGGCTTTCTGGGAGCATCACACCCTTCCCACATCTCCAAACGGCACCGCTCGGCCTTTGTCCCGTGTGAAGCCTTCCAGGATGGGGACAGGGAGGGTTCTCCAGCACCAAAACAAGACGACACCCTCCCAGCCCCAGCGATTCCATCGGCACAAACCCCTTCCCGGCGGCCCCGAGGGGGCAGGGGCCTCGCTTACGGCACCGCCGTGTCCCCGCGGCCGCCAGCGCCATTCTTCACCTTGTCACTTCCCATTATCCCGAACCAACGGGCCGGCACTGGAAAACAGTGACGTCACTTGGCCGGGGCCCGGAGCAGCAGGAGGGGACAAGAGTGCACCCGGGGAGCAGGGACCCGCGTGGCGCTGCAGGATTAGTGCTCTGCTTCCATAAATGCTCACTGGAGCCAGCTGGAAGCTCTCCAGCGTTCACCTGCGGAAGCATTAAGGCTGGAGAGGCCCAAATCTGACCTTTTTCCCCTCAAACTGAGGTTCACCCTTTGTCCAGGTGCTGCTGCACCCAGATCAGCTCCACCAAAGCCAGGGCACGGAACAGCCCGGCCTGCTCCGCGTCCTCAGCTGCTGCACCCTCCACGTCTGCTCCCACAGGCAGCGCAGCCCAGTGGTTTTCCAGGTTCCTGGAATGCCAGCTCCTTGCTGGCCACTCCTTGCTACTTGCACTGCTCTGTACCGGGATCTTCCAACCTCATTCCTCCACATTCCTGCAATCCCAGCCGCATCCTTCTATCCCTCCCTCGCTCCAGCTGTAACACGGCTGAGCGTCCGTAACAAACACGGACACGCGCGGCATTCCAGGGCTTCGCATGCTTTTCACTCCTTAATCCCAGTCTATTTTTAATCTCCCGCTGGAAATCCAGCTGCCAGGGACCAGCTCAGAGGGAAACAGAAAATCCTTTAAGAATTACCTAAAGCAGCTTTTTAAATTCCTACAAATATTAAGATTTTGAAGCGCTGTGTCACGGGAATGTTTCGGGAACGCCAGGGCATGCGGGGAGCGGCTGGAGCACGCGGCACTGGGACTCTGCTCCCACCCACCACGTGGGTCCTGTCACAACCCACGTCCATCCCACTCCTCCCTCCCTGGGACGCTGCTTCAAGGCAGCAAAGCTGCTTTTATGGCTGATTGGGGCACCGAGTGCTCCATAACCCACAGGAAAAGCGGAATTAGGGGAGAAGTCCTGGAGAGGAAGGGAGGGCGCGTGGACAACACGCGATGGCGCGATCAGCTTCTCAGGATCAATTCCGCCCCACTAGGAATTCTGGCAATTCCCTGGGCGGTGCCTGCATGTTTTCCAACCCCACTGTCTCACAAAGGCAGGAGGGAAGGTGAGGAGGATGAGGATGAAGCACACGGAATGAGCAGGGCTGGGTAATGGCTGGTGCAGCCTCTCTCCTCGACTCTGCCGCAGCCGACGGGGACGAGAGCTGGGCAGCGGCCGAGCCAGAGCCAGCGGCAGTCAGAGAAAGGGAAGTCTGGGAAAGAAGAGTGATGTCCAGGACATGCACCCTCCCATGCAGCACAGGACCAGCTCCTCCGAGCGACAGCAAGGGCATCCCCTGACAACAAGTGGCCGCTTCCGCCCGGCATCGCTTCCCAGAGCACAGGGATGTGCAGCCCCGTGCCAGCGTCTCCTGCACCCCTGGCTTCCCTGGTGAGCAGCTCCTCCTCCAGGCTGGCAGCACTGTTTGGGAAGGCTGCTGGCAGGACAATTCCCAGAAGAAGGATTCCTGCCCAGCACATTGTTCCAGGCCCGCTGGAAGGCAAACAATTAATCCGGTTGTTTTCCCTCTCCTTGGCTGCTCCGCCGAGCCCCGCGTGCTGCCAGCGTCACAGCCAGCGGATCCCGGTGAGCCCAGCTCCCACCTGCGCCGAGTGAAACCTCATTAACTGCAATTAAACACATGTTCTTCGTCCAGAACCAGAACTGATGGGCATTGAACAATTAACCCTTCCCATCCAAGGGGATCACAATCCAACCCGGGACGCCCATGGGGCTCCCGAGCTGTCCTATGGCTGTGACATTCCGGTTGGAAAATGTAATGTTTGCAACCAGGGGAACAAAACCGAAGCCATTGGAAGTGGTTTGAGTCGCGCTCTGCGCGCAGCCGGGCACTGCACCTCTCCGACATGGAAATGCCACCCTTGTGATGGGATGAATGCCCGTGGCAAGGAATGGGAACGCCAGGAATGCATCTGGAGGCTCGTGGCAACAATCCTTTGTCTCCCCTCCAGCTTGGAGAAAGGCACTGGGGAGAAGAGGACTCTGAGGAGGGACTGCGGACTCGGGGTTGCCTCAGAGCAGAGTGACCTCCGCTCCCTGCTCCTGGCCTCCACCTGGATGAGAGCTCAGCAGGGATTGGCTGTAGGGCAGCTTGAGAGCAGACAGAAAAGCTGGTTATTTTAGTTTGGATTGGGAAAGCTGTTGGCTAATGCCAATGCAAGGTAGCTCCTGGTGTCCCCTTGGTGCCAGCCAGAAGTTCCCAAAGGTTTTTTATGGATACAGAACAACGCCTCCTTGGGAAACACTCCTGGATCCCAGTCACTCCCTCTGCGCATCCATCCCTCAGCGATGCCCCCTCCCTGGGGAGCGGAGCAGCTGCCGAGGGGAACGTTCCAGAGCCACGGGGTTAAGGATAAGGAACGGAGCGATGGGACGGTGGCTGCGGGTCAGCGAGCGGGAGCTCTCGCCGGAGGCCTCGCGGGGAGAGGCGGCGTGCGGGGGATCAGAGCCACGTTGATTTATTTCAGACATTAATGCGACGGCGCTGCCCTGAGATGGGAGCACCTGCCTCTCCTGCCCGGCTCCCGCGGCCTTCCCGGCTCTCCTCCTGGCACCGGGATCTCCCTCGCCCTTAGGCCAGAGAGGAATTGGGGTTTAAACCCAGAAGTTTCCCACCTGGAGGGGGCAGGGGGCTTAGATGAGTTCACAGCTGCTACCGCAGCACTGCCCGTGCTCCCTGCTCACAGCAGGGCTGAAACCCCCCTCTGCTCCAGTTCTCCCCCACACCCCGACCCCTCCCGATCCAATTTGAATGGGAAATGAAGTGTGGCTGGGGACACAATGCGTTATTGTCACGTTCTGCTGCGCCACGGAATAAAAACCTGCCAGGACCCTGTAAACACTCACAGCCGCCAGGCTGCTCCGTAATGAAAAGCCATAAAGAACACCCAGGTGGGAAGCACAATGCTACCGGCTAATTAAAGTCACCAATAATATTCCTCCCAGGAATGCGGGAGCGCGTTCCGCTCCGTGGGAGAAGCCACTTCCAAGCCCATGAACTCGGCTTCCTGGTGGAGCAAACAAAAAAGCAGCACGGTGCAGGGAGCACGGGCGCCCGGCACAGCTCCGCGGGGAGGGCAGAGCTCCGCGGGGAGGGCACGGCTCCGCGGGGAGGGCACGGCTCCGCGGGGAGGGCAGAGCTCCGCGGGGAGGGCACGGCTCCGCGGGGAGGGCACGGCTCCGCGGGGAGGGCACGGCTCCACGGGGAAGGCACGGCTCCCTGGTTAGGGCAGAGCTCCACGGGGAGGGCAGAGCTCCACGGGGAGGGCAGAGCTCCACGGGGAGGGCACGGCTCCACGGGGAGGGCACGGCTCCACGGGGAGGGCACGGCTCCACGGGGAGGGCACGGCTCCGCGGGGAAGGCACGGCTCCCTGGTTAGGGCAGAGCTCCACGGGGAGGGCAGAGCTCCACGGGGAGGGCAGAGCTCCACGGGGAGGGCAGGGCTCCACGGGGAGGGCAGGGCTCCACGGGGAGGGCAGGGCTCCACGGGGAGGGCAGGGCTCCACGGGGAGGGCAGGGCTCCACGGGGAAGGCAGGGCTCCACGGGGAAGGCAGGGCTCCACGGGGAAGGCAGGGCTCCACGGGGAAGGCAGGGCTCCACGGGGAAGGCAGGGCTCCCTGGGGAAGGCACAGCTCCGCGGGGAGGGCAGAGCTCCACGGCTCTGTGGGGAGGGCACGGCTCTGCGGGGAGGGCACGGCTCTGTGGGGAGGGCACGGCTCTGCAGGGAGGGCACGGCTCCACGGCTCCGTAGGGAGGACACAGCTCTGTGGGGAGGGCACAGCTCCATGGAGAAGGCACGGCTCTGCGGGGCACCCGGGCACACCAGGACACAATGCCCAGCGCCGCGTGCTACAGCCGGCCCAGCCACTGACTCCCAACTTCAGGAAGCTGTTTGTCCCCATCACAGGTCTCCATCGAGGAGTCCGTTAGCACCCAGCACGCTGGGGAAGGGCCCAGGGAGCTGAGACCCTCACTGGCTCTGGGTTTTGCCAAGGCACAGGGAACAGTTCGGCCCCGTTAGCTGCGGGCACCTGCTCCTGCTCCAGGAAGGTCCCGGTCACAAACACCAACAAGGCAGATATCCCTCCTGGAAAACGGGAGCTCCTGGTGACAGGTTGGAGCAGCCTCTCACCCACAGCTCCACAGATCACGGTCGTTGGCACCGGCCTCCTTCCTCCATCTGGCAGGGACCAGAGCAGAAAGGGGGGAACAGCGACCTCAAACGCCAGAGATTTTCTACATCAGTGAATTCCCAGAGTGAGCACTCAGAGAAACAGTAAAAAAGGCCAAATCCATCCCCGAGGAGGAGAGGGGCTCATTTCACAGGGATGGAGAGAGGCTGTGCCTCCCTGGTTCCCAGTCTTCCCCACACAGAGAGGAGAGCTCTCTATGTTGGCATCTCCCAGCTGGACAATTCCCTCTCCCTCACCACTGTTCCCGAGTGGAGCAGCAGCACCAAGCTCTGCACGGCCCGGAGGAGGCGGCTGCTCTGCTTTGGGAAGCGCGCGGGACACTGCATTAACCTCCAAACACACTAAATCCATCCTCTCCTCCCATCTGCCCTGGAACGTGCTGAGCAAAGGGACAACCCCACAGGAAGCACAGAATTCCCCTGCATGTGTTTATTCCCAGCACACCCTGTGGCTGGTGCCCTTCAGCAAATCCTGCCCTTCCAGCCGGGGATGGAGTACGGCTCCATTCCAGCCCCATTCCAGACCCCCAGTTGGCTCCGGTGCCCAGGGGCTGAGCCCCATCAGCTGCTGGGGATGAGGATTGGAAGGGGGTTATGCTCCAAAGCTGGGGAATAATTCTCCCCTGGAAAAGCAAATAGCTCTAAGAGTGAATCCAGCCCTCACAAAGCTCATCGCATTTGGAATTCCAAGGGTTATTTCCTTCTATTCTCATTACCTGGGTCATTACCGACCTGGCTCCTGCCCCATCGAAGCAGGTGCTTATGCAGCAGAGTCAAATGCCTGAGAACAAACCCCCACGCACTCCAAAAGCCATTTACAGGGATAAAAATCCTTATGGACACCCTTAAAACACAGCCCCTCCGTCCTGTCGTCAGAACGCAAAGCCAGCCAGAGCCATACGCACACACGGAGGGGAGGAAGAGGGAGACGGCACTGAGGGGGCTCCCCGGGGCCCCAGACACTGCACTGAGGACAAGAGGGAAACAGCACAAGGGTTCTGGGTGGTGCTGGAGCACTGGGATGATCCGGGGGAGCAGAGGGCCCTGGAGGCCAAGGCACCTTACCTTCTTGGAGAGCGAGGAGACGTTCAACCCGAACCTTTGAGCCCTCTCCTTTAGTTTATCCATGTTCACCTACAAGAAGACAGGGGACAAATCAAGTTTTTAATAATATCCCCATTGCTCAAATTGTAGGGATGGGGGCAAGTTGCTTCCTGGAAAAAGCCTCCTGGATCACTGCTGGGGAAAACCCTCACCAGGCATTGCCACACCCAGCCCCAACCCCTCCTGCCAGCGCCGTGGGCTGAATCGGCGTCCGAGGAAGCACGAGGGGGCAACCCTCATACCAGAGGCAGAGCCACGGGGACAGGAACCCCCCACGTCACAGTGTCACAGTACCATAAGGTTGGAAAAGACCTCTGAGATCATCGAGTCCAACCTATAACCCAACACCAACACCACCCCATCATCTAAACCATGGCACTCAGTGCCTCATCCAGTCTCCCCTTAAACACCTCCAGGGTCGGCGACTCCACCCCCTCCCTGGGCAACCCATTCCAATGGTCAATCAACCAGAACTTTTTCCTCACATCAAGTCTAAACTTTCCCTGACAAAGCTTGAGTCCATGCCCTCTAGTTCTGCCACTGGTCACCTGAGAGAAGAGACCAACCCCTGCCCCACTACAACCTCCTTTTAGGGAGTTGTAGAGAGCAATGAGGTCTCCCCTGAGCCTCCTCTTCTCCAGACTAAACAGCCCCAACTCCCTCAGTCTCTCCTCGTAGGGCTTGTGCTCCTCCAGCCCCTTCCCCATCCTCGTTGCCCTCCTCTGGACACTCTCCAGCATCCTGACATCTTTCCCAAACTGGGGGGCCCAGAACTGGACACAGGATTCAAGGTGAGGCCTGACCAGTGCCAAGGACAGGGGGACGATGACTCCTCTGCTCCTGCTCCCCACACTATTCCTGATGCAGCCCAGGATGCCATTGGCCCTCTTGGCCACCTGGGCTCATGGGGAGCTTCCTGGCCACCAGCACCCCCAGGTCCCTTTCTGCCTGACTCCTCTCCAGCCACTCTGTCCCCAGTCTAGAGCTCTGCATGGGATGTCCTGCACAGGCACAACATCCCAGTGAGATGCATCCCCAACAGCCACAGCAGGCATTCCCAGTCCATTCTGGAGGGTGATCCCTGCAGACTGCAACCTCTCCCTGCAGCCACACCCCGCGCCGCGGGCCCGAGTGGCGGCGACTCCGGAACAAGCAGCGATCCTTACCGTGGGTTTGCTGTCTGCAGAGAGCCCTGGAATGAGAGGGCAGGGAAAGAAAACCTGGTCAGGGAGCAGCAATAGGAGCCACAGCCACTCTGGCAGCCATGGTGCTGCCTGGAGCAGCCCTGCACGCACCCCACCCAGACCAGGGAAGAACTCCCATCCCGGTTTTCCCAGCTTCTCTCTCTGCTCCCATAGAATGAGTCTCCCAGTGGCTTTTCCACCTTCTCCCCACAAACCCACTGCCACACCACCACCACCCTGAGACGGCTCTGGTGATGGATTCTGCTGTTTTATGAAGCCTGATGGTGTCTGGCATGAGGTCCAAGGACACCACAGGAAGAGCTCGGGAGCGCCTTCCGGTGTAGCTAAGAAAAATGCCGGGAGAAGTGCCAGAACTCCCAAGGGAACAACCCAGATCCTGTTCTTCCCAACCCTACAACCCCACTGGGAGCTCATGGGCACGGTCAGAAGAAGAGGCTGAGGTGAACACCAAGGGAATCCCACTGGCACGGGTTTTGTCTGGGAATAACTGAATATCCGCACCCCATGGATCGGTTCCACTTTGCCTCCTCACCTTTTGTGGAAACCGTGGCCAAGCCGAACCTGTGGGAGGCAAAAAGAGCTCCATCAGGGCCGAAGAGGACACCGCCAGGCCCAGGGGCAGCTCCTCCAGCAAAGCCTTTCCATGACTCCATGTGCCTGAGGGCAGGATGAACCGGAGCAGCACGCGTGTCCAGTGCAACCCCTGCAGCAGCTCCCGCTCGCTCCGCGCACAGCGATTCCCAAACAGCCTCCAGGCCTGGAAAACTGTCGGATCACCAACCCTTCACTGCTTCCCCTTTTGCTGCCCCGTTTTCCCAGAGTAACTGTGAGAACCACCAGCAATTTAGCTGCCAAGATGCTGGCAAAGTTGGCCTTGAGTGCCCCACCAGCAGACCCAGCCCCAGCTCACCGTGCTGCCCGTGCTGCCTTCTTGCTCTCCAGGCTGACGGGGACGTTGAAGCGTTCCGCCCTCTTCTGCATTCTCTGGAGGAGGGAGAGAACAGAAGGTGATGAGGAAGAGGGAAGATCAGAAGGGTACAGAAAGGTTCAGCAGATGGAGAGCGATGCAAACCCAACCGGCGGTGAGCAACGCGTCCGGCTGGACCAGGGAATGGGAGACCTGGAAGAGGAAAAACCACCCTCCTGCCGTGGAAGAGGTAAAGGGAGCAATGCTGCAGGCTCCAAGTGGTGACTTGTGCCATCCCAGAAGCCACCCACAGCCCCCAGGCCAGACACCTAGGAAAATGCACCCACATTCCAAAGAATACCAGCTTAATAAAAACCTAACCAAGATACTTCATCGCCCCCTGCTCTGGGAGCACTCCCAGGAAAGGAGAAGTGCCAGGAGAGAACAGAACCAGGCTGCTGCCGGAGACAGGCGACCATTCCAAGGTGTTGCAAGGCCTTGCCACGTGCCCAGGGCAGCCCTTGTGCCAGCAGGAACGGAGCGGCGCTCCCGGCAGGGACTCCAAGGGCAGCAGCCTCAGCTGCCCTCCCGGAGGCAGGAGCACAGGGTGGGCACAGCAGCAAGGAGAGAGAGAAACAGAGAAACATTCCCTTTTTCCCCTCCTATGGAAAAGGCCAAGTGAACAGGCTGGCAAAAGGGACAGGGGCATGGGTTTATTTGGGAGGAGCCTTTTCCTGGAGGATGCCACCGTTCTCCCAGCTGCCTCAGCCCCACGAGCAGATTGGCATCAGCAGCGCAATTCAAGGCAGAATCAGCTATGCTGAGGGCACAGAAAAGCCTGGAAGCATCGGAAGCACCAGGGCTGGCACCGGTAAGTGTTAAATCCTCAGAAAGGGAAATATTTAACATTGAATTATGACACAAGGGCCCAAAAATGCGTTTGGAGGTCAGAGGAGCGGGGCTTGTGCTAACAGAAACATTGACTTTAGCCGGCAGCACAGTGAGGAGCAGGAAAACCACGTGCCTCAAGGCAGGAGTGTTTGGAAAAGCCAGACTGGGAACCCTCTCGGTGCCAAGGGGCTTCAACTCAGCCGAGGAGGAATGGGAAAAAGCAGCCAAAAACATGGATTTCCTGGGAGCAAGTTGAGAATTTGGAGAAAAGCAAAGGCCAGGGGCGTATCCACAGCGTGTTCACTTAACGAGCTCCCTAACGAAGGCAGCCCCGCGGGACGGGGCTGTCACGCCTTGGGCAGCGCTCCCAGTGCCTCTCGGGTGCCGTGTTTCTCCTCATTATTCCCTCCCCACGATCCTAATCCCCCGCTTGCGCCATCCCCCTGGTTGCTGTGGAAATGCTCCAGTCCCAAACAGGAGATTAGAGCTGCTGGAACAGCAGGGAGACGGGAATTGCGTTTCCAGAGACTCCTGGCTTACAGAACACGAGCGAGAAAATATGCGGGGGGAGTGAGAGATGCGCAATCAGATTCCTGGGACGCAAAGATTCCCATGGTTTTCCCAGAGGATTTGAGTGTGGTTGTGTTGAACAAGCCCAGGGAATGTGAGGGACAAAGGGGAGATGAGGATGCAGCGATCCGTTAGCTCCCAGCTGCCCTTCCGGACCAATTGCTCCCTGAAGACAATTCCCAAAGTCTCTGGATCCACTGGCACTGCAGGATCCGAGGGACAGGGATGGCCATGGTGACTCCGCAGCGGAGCTTTATCAGTTCCCAAAAACAGGAGGCTCAAATGTGCAGAACACAGAGGGTCCAGGTTCTTCGGCCTTTCCCACCTGAAGCAGAGGAACAACTCAGCCAAGCTGGGAATAATGGGACAGGGGCAGCAGTAGAAGAAAGCAAAGGCCACAGGCAGCCAGGACAGAGGTTTTGATGGAAACATCCCTTTGGATCCAGGCTCTGAAGGAAGCGTGCTGCGGGAAGCCACCCTGCTGGGCTGTTCCACTGGAATTCCACACTGGCCACTGCTGGGAAATGCAGGAAAACCAAAGCCCAGCAACACACGAGAGACTCTGAATGGAGCAGACACAGAAACGGACCCCTCGGAGGATGACGGAGCAGGAGGATCCATCCTCACCTCTATCTGTGATATCTCTGATGTGATTTTCACCATCTTCTTTTCTGTAATCCTGGAAGAGTTGGGAAAGAGGGAAACATCGGTGAGAACCACTCCCAACGGACCCACAGCCTCTCCCAGTAGGAGAGGCACTGGGATTCTCCCACTCAGACCCAGAGGCGTCTCGGAAAGCCAGTGCGGCGCAGCCGGCACTGCATGATAGGGGCAGGATGGGAGCCCAGCACCAGCACCAATGGGTAGTGGGACACTGGGAACACTGGGAACCACATAACGACTGCTTTAGGGCACACTGGGAGCAGGACAGACACAGAGCAGGGACACAGCCAGGGGCTCTGCAAGCCTGACCAACAGGAAGGCAGCTGGAAAAGGCCTGGCCCCTCTCCCGCCCAGCCTGACTGGGATAACAAATCCCATTTAACAGCAAAAGGCTCTGGAATTGTGGTGGGTGCTGTGGATGCCAGGTGGGCATCGCAGGGAAAGGCTGCCCCACGCATCCCAAATAACCCCTGTACAACTTCCAGCTCGGAAAAGCCATGAGGAGCCTGAAGTCCCAAGGAGCTTTATTATCCCTTCACGGCCCTGGGACACAAAGGGCAGCTCTGTTCGAGTTCATGGGGCAGCCCGGGCCCACGCTTCCCGAACAATGCGCGGCCGGCAACAGCCGGACCGGGAAAAAGACCCAAGGAAAATATAATGGAGTGGGCGTGCTCCGAAGTTTATGCTCCAAAAACAGAGCTCGAGGGGAAAACAAAAGGGCAAGAGACAAAGTTCGGAAGTTCCCAGGCTAAATGGAATAGCATCCGAACAGCTCCCATAAAACAGTGGGGCACGGCCTGCTCGTTAGGGGCTCCCATTTGGAAAAGCGCGCGGCTTTTGTTCCGGAGGCCTGGACAGGTTTCCCGTTTTATGCCCTGAAAGGCCGTAATGGCTTAATGGCACTTTCACAGGAAGCAATTCCGCTGGGACACAGCCCAGGGTGGCTGCCGGAGCACTCGGCGGGCACAGCACGCCCCCTCCTGCCAGCACAGATGGACGGACACACGGACAGATGCACAAGGGCCTGCCAGGGCTGGGCCAGAGATGGACAGATGGACACTCACACGTCCGGCGATTTGGCGGGTGGCTCCTCAGCCTTGGCGGGCGGCTCCACCGGCTTCTGCTCTTCCTCCTGGAAGCCAAGGGGATGGAGGGATCAGATGATGAATCTTGGCTGGAGGAATGGGATAGACAGTGCCTCTGGGCCCCCCTGGGCCGTGATCCCACACGGATCACTCCAACTCCCACAGCTCTTGCTCCGTATCTGCGTGGCCCGGCCGGGCCCGGATTGCAGCGAGAAGTGATCCGGAGCGTTCCCACCGCAGCCTCAGTGCCGGCTGCTTCGCGCACGGACTCTTGGCCTGTTTTCCAAAGGCAAATCCCTTACGGGAAAGCTTGGGCATCGCTTGGCACAGGAAATACAGGAATGGGATTCTCCAGACTGCAGAGCGCCCAGCGCCAACCCGGGGGGCACCCTCTCACTCCCCAGGGGTGAAACTGGGGAGGAAGCTCCATGTCCTCCACCCATCCCAGCACACACACAGCCTGACAGCAGGAAGGGAAGAGCCAGAGTGGGAAGAGTCTGACAGCAGGAAGCTGCTGCTGTTTGGAGCACAAAGTCCTTTCCCAGGCTGTCTCCTCACCCTCCCTCCAGGCACAACCGCTCACTCCCAAGGGGGACAGCCTAGAACAGCCAGAGCAGCTGGTTCTGTTCCTACTGTTCCTACAAATCCTTCCCTAAAATCCCATTGTGCTCCGACAACCCTGGTTCAGCTAACAGCAAAGGCACACGGTGGGGATCCACACCCCACAGTGAGTCCCCCGCTGCCCCCCATGCTCCCAGGTTCCACAGGCACCACATCACATCCAGCCTCTGGCACCAAACTGGTGCGTTCAGACCCAACGGGGAACAACCCCAGCTCCGGCCTCGACCCTCTCCTTGGGCACGGAGCGCGGCAGGAACACGCCTGCTGGATGTACCTCAATCTCCTCTCCCAGGACGTCTTCCTCGTTCGCTTCTTCTTCAGCTGGAGGAGGAAACAACAGAGCCATCGTAGCGGAACGCGGCCCAGCGGCGTTCCCTTCCCTCCGGAAGCAGAGGTGGCTCCGGCAGAGCAGGGCTCTTCCCTTAACCATTGCCCCACGCACAGCCCAGGGGATCCCTCGCCCCCGTTGGCTCCGGGGCAGCTCCCGGCTCCGGGAAGGCCCCAAGGCGCCTGGCACCCACCGTGCTCCTCCAGGTATGCTTGCAGCCGGTGGATCAGGTCCTGTTTGTTGCCTTTGGCTTCCAGGCCACGTGCCAGGCATTCCTGCTTCAGCTCCGCCAGCTGCGTGAGGAGAGGCTCCCGTTAGCGCCCGTGCGGAAACAAACCCGGAACCGCGGTCAGGTTGGTCCCTGGGAGCCAAATTATTTGGGATCAAACTTGAACCGTGGTTCCGTAGGACGATGTTTCGCAGCATGGGATTCACTCCCTGGATTCACATCAGGGTTTGGGCTCTGGTTTGCATCCCGGCAGCAAATCAGAAAGAGGAAGGTAAATTTGGGGCAATTTTTGACATAGGAATTCCAAAGGGGATAGAAATCAGTAGAACAGCTGCAGCATCACCCAGAGGTTTGGCCAGGACAGTGAGCAAATAGTTTGGCAGTGTCCCAGCAATTCCCTAATGGAAATGAGAGCCCTGAGGATGAGGATGGGTACAGCTTTGGCAGCTAACGTGGGGCTGGGATCGGAGCAGAGCCGGGCGGATCCCACCACTGGGTGTGTGAGGGGTTTGGGAGTTTGTGCCACATGGGAAAAGCACAAAAGCCCTGGAAATGGAGCAGCGGGAGCAGAGCGAATTGCCAACAACTGTGATGGCAGAACCTGCCCTATCCTGCACCGGAACCACTCCCAGATTGCACCGGGATGGAAACGGGTCCTGGGGGACACGGGATAGCGTCACCGGGATGAGGGGGAGCACTGGGACACTCCAAATCCCAACTGCTTCAGGAGTCACGGTCACTGCCGGGAGGGTGGAACAGGAATTGGCCACGGTGGCTGCTGGGAGCACACCCCAGGAAAGGGGGATTCCCGGGAATCCCAGGGATACACTGGGAAGAACCAGGAAGTTCCCAGTCCCAACCGCACCGGGGGTCACGATCACTTCCAGGAGTCGGGAATAGGAATGGGCCGTGGTTGCCAGCATCCCAGTACAGGGGGATTCCTGGGAATCCCATGGATGCACCGGGAAGCACCGGGCCGTTCCCCAATCCCAGACAGACCGGGTGTCTCTGCCAGGGGTCAGGAACTGGAATCACCACAGCGGGACCCCGGGACCGTGTCCCAGCGGGGATTCCCGGGAGCCCCAAGGACGCACCGGGACGCTCCCAATCCCAACCGCACCGGGGGTCACTGCCGGGGTGGGGCGGGAGCGGGGCACCGCGAGTCCCGGCACCGCCCCCACCATTCCAGCACCCCCGGCCTCCCTGTCCCGGTTCCCCTCAGCCGCAGAGACGCTCGCGATACCCCGGGAGGACCCGAGGCTCGGGAATTCGTGGCCACCGGTACCTTCAGCTTGTGCAGCTCCACAGCCTCCGCCGCCATCTTGTCCCCCTCGCCGCCAGCCCCGCCCCCTCGCGGCGTCGCGCCCAATCAGCGCGGACAGCGTCTCTCGCGACAGTTACCCTTCCGCCCGCCCGCTCGCTATTGGTCCGTCAGAGCGCGGAAGGCGGGGCCGCACTGAGTGATGGGCACAAACACCAATGGAAGCAGAGAAAAGCGCAGCGCTGAGGCCAATGGGGGGGAAGAAGCTGAGTGACGGATCTGACGACCAATAGAAGCGGAGAAGCGAAGCTGGGCGGCCAATAGGGAGAGGGGGCGGGGCAGCGCCGGCAGAAGGCGCTTCCGGGAGGGCGGCCGCTGGGGTACCGGTGGGGGCGAGACCGGTGGGTGCAGAACTGGGACCGGGGAAATGGGGCTGAGGGGAAGGCCGGGCCGGGGCCGGCAGGATCGGGGCCTGGGTGGGCGGGGCTGAGGACCAGGCGGGGCCGGGAACGATCACTGGGCCGGAATCGGGGAGGCCTGGGTGGGGCGGGACCGTGGAATCGGACCTGGGAATGGGAACCGGAGATGGGGAAGCCGGAGGGGAACGGGAACCGGATCGGGGCTGGGGGGTGCGGGACTGGGGGAGCCAGTACTGGGAATGAGAACGGGAAAGGGGTGGAGGGAAGAGGAACTAGGGTAGGGAAGCTGGGGCTGGGGGTGCGAGGGGCCAGGGGAATGGGAACGGGACCAGGGAGGGCTGGAGGTGCAGGACCTGGATTGGCAGGGTCCAGGCAGCAACGGCACTGGGGAGGGCAATGTGCCCCCCAGTTCCCCACGAGGAGGGATCTGTGCTCATTCCCCAGCCCCACGCCACCGCAGGGCTGAGGAGCCGGTGTTTCCCCTCCCTGCCCGGTGGGAAGCGGGATGGGATGAGCAGAGCCGTGTTATGGTGAGGCTCTTCCCTTGTTCCCTGTGTTCCTGAGCTCCATTCTCTCCTGGCCTTTGTGTCCCTGCTCAGGCTGAGCCGCAGGATCAGGGAGAGGCTTCCCAGGAGGACGCAGGGCTGTTGAAGAGCCCTGACAGTGTCAAGAAGTGCAGGGATTTGGGAACACCAAGCCCTCTGGGACCCCACTGGCTCCAGGATGAACGTCGGCGTGGCGCACAGCGAGGAGAACCCCAACACGCGGGTGATGAGCAGCCGAGGGGTCTGGCTGGCATACGGCATCTCCGTGGGAATCCTCCACCTCGTCCTCCTCAGCATCCCCTTCCTCAGCATTCCCGTGGTCTGGACGCTCACCAATGTCATCCACAACCTGGTGAGTGCCAACTCCTCTCCCGCAGCCAGAGCACATGCCGCCCGCCTGGCGCTCCCTGGGCACAATTCCATATCCCTGGGCTGAGAGGAAGCTCCCAGTTCCTCCTGGGGCTCCCCTTTCAGCTCCACTCCGTGCCGAAATCCCACAGGTGATGTACGCGCTGCTGCACGCGGTGAAGGGGACACCCTTCGAGACGCCAGACCAAGGCCGGGATCGCTTCCTGACACACTGGGAGCAGATGGATCACGGGACACAGTGCACCTCATCCCGCAAGTTCCTCAGCGCCTCCCCGGTCGTGCTGTGAGTGCTGGACGAAGCGGAGATGCGCGTAAGGGAGCGTGTGGTGGGATCTTCAGGCTTCTGTTGGCACAGCCACCCTAGCACAGCCACATCCTGGGGAGTGGAGAGGGCTCCCCAGGTGCCGTTTGGCACAGGGAATGGAAGCGGAGGCAGCCGAAATCCCTCAGAGCTCATCTGGAGTCCCCTCTCTCCACAGGTACCTCCTCACCAGCTTCTACACCAAATACGATGCCGCGCACTTCGTCGTCAACATGGTGTCGCTGCTCAGTGTCCTCCTGCCCAAGCTGCCCCAGCTCCACCGCGTCCGGCTCTTCGGCATCAACCGGTACTGAGGCTCGGAGAGGGGGACAAAGTGGGGACACTGGAGCTGCACGAGGCTCTGGCTGCAGAGCAGGGGCTCCTCCATCTCTCCAGTTCCCTTCGAGCCAGCCACAGCAGAACCACAGCTCAAAACAGCACAGGGAAAACTGGAACCAGGGGAGGCATCGCCGGCGCTTCCTGCATCCCCGTGGTTTGGGATTCTGCTGTAATAAAGACCCTGGAGCAGCCCCAGCTTCGCCTCCCAGCCTGGCCGGGCTCCCTCAAACCGCACTTTTGATCCAACAGACGCACTGGGGAAGGGGCTCCCTGTGAGTGAAACCCAGCAGCTCCGCTCTGCGCGTACAGAAAGGCTGGGGATGGCGATGGCAGCTGGATGGGAGCCTCCTGCAGCCCCTGGGGCTGTTACTGCCTGCTGAGGACTGGCACAGCCACTGCCCGGTGCACAGCTCCGAGGGCTGGTCAGCAAAAACCACTCGGGATGCGACTCTGGATTCCAGCAGCAGCTGGGAACCAGCTCTGCCACTGGGCTCCGTGGCTCTGGATTGGAACCAGTTCTGACTCTGCTTTCTTATCCAACACAGGGAGCTGTTCCTCATCCCGCTCCGTGGGAAGGGGCTGGGATCCCATGGGAAAAGCCAAAGCAGGATGGGGAGAGGCGCAAGGGCAGGAGCAGTGCAGGCATGGTTGGATTAATGGGATTGGGATGCACGCGGGAATAAATGGGTCTGAGTGAGGAAAAGAGAAGGAGCTGCTTAAAATACGGCAAAGGTGTGCAGGAGAGGTCGCTGGACACTGCTCCGGGGTCTCTGTGGGATCAAGGGGCTGGGATCCTGCAGTGCCAGGGGCTCTGAGGGATTGAGATCCCACAGCTCCAAGGGCACCAGAGCAGCTGAAGAGACGCACGATCTGTCTGTCTCTCTGTCCGTCCATTCCCACTCCACTGCTTGCTGTGGCTGCCCTGCCCCCATTCCCACGCTCTCCCCTCCCAGTTTCAAAATTCCTTTTTTTTAAAAAAAAAAAAACAAAGAAAAATAGATTTTATTGGGAGCCCTTTGGCGCTGGGCAGGGGCCTCAGCGCTGCAACGGCCGCCGCGGCCTTTTCCGCCTGCGAGGTCGCCCCTCGCCCTTGGGGCCGGCGCCCTCGGTGCGGGGGGGATCCCCAGGGGGGGCAGCGGGTGGCGGGAAGGGCCCCCCTGGCATCGCCCCCCCCGGGTGCCCCTGGAAGACGCGGCTGAAGAATTCCTGCAGGTCAGCAGCCGAGGGGGGGGCGCCCTTGGAGGTGCTCCTGGAGGGGAAAGTGTGGTTTTGGGGGGGGGTCCACAGTCCCGGAGTGGGGGATCAGGACTCCCAGGGATTGGGGGGACCAGGGCCCCCTCCACCCCCTGGGCCTCACCTCTGCCGGCCGGCCGGCCCGGCACCGCGGGAGCCGAAGGAGATGTGGTAGGGAACGCGGTGCGTGTCGGGCGCGATGCCCACGCGCTGGCAGCCAGCCCACTCTGCGGGACACACGGACACCGTCACGGGTGCCCAGGCACTCCGGTCCCACCCGCCACCCCCTGCAGGGTGCAGGGGCTCGCGGCGCAGCACCCACCGGTGATGTCGTAGACCCGGCCATCCATGCGGGCGAAGTAGGTGATGCGCAGCCCCAGCAGGCTGGATTCGGCCCAGAAGTCGCCCTCCTCGGCGGGGTGCAGCCCCCCGCACTCGGCGCAGTAACGGGCGCGCAGGGGGTCCCGTGCTACCTCGAACCTCCTGTGGCAACAGTGGGAGGGTCCAACCCGGAACCCCCAGGCTGGTGACTCCAACCCCCAGCACCCAAGGGTAGGTGTGTCAGAATAACCCAGTGTTTCAACCCCCGGCCCAGTGCTGGAGACCCACCCTCCAGCACCCTGAGGGTGAGCGATTCAGACTCCCCTGGCACCCCAAAGGCTGCTGTTTCCAACTGCCCAGCCTTTCCGACTTCCCCTGCACACCAAAGGAGAGCATTTCCAACCCCTTCACCTTTTGGAGCCCCCCCCCAGCACCCCAAGGGCAGGTGTTGCCCCCTCTTCTGTGTTCCCAGCTCCCACCTGTGTTTGCCCTGGCACTTGCTGCAGCCCATGGTGTTCATGGCCTCCCTCAGGTCGTCCTGCAGGCGGCTCAGGAAGGCACCCATGGAGCGCGACAGCTCACTCTCCGCCAGCCGCTTCCTGTGGGAGCAGGAAAACTGGGCTTAGCACCCACACTTTGGGGGGTGCAGGGAAGGAGGGAAGGGGGGGGGGGTGGGAAAACCCAGACCCCACTCACATCTCGTACTCCCTCCTCCTCTCGGGGCTGCTGACCACGTCCCAGGCTGCCCGCAGCACCTTGAATGCTGCCTCTGCCCGCGGGTGCTCATTCTTATCTGGGTGCACCTGGGAGAGGGTGGAGAGAACCTCAACACCACGGCCTAAGTGTGCCGAGAACCCCCCAGCCCGGACCCCTGAGCCCCCCACCCAGCTCGCTCCCACGCACCAGCACGGCCAGCCGGCGATAAGCCTTGCGCAGCTCCGCGTCTGACGCTGTTGCCTCCACTCCGAGCACCTGGAAGGGATTCAGCTCCTCCTCTGGCACCTCCGCCATAGCCAGCAAGCGGGCAACCTCCTCCCGCGAGTCAGTGGCCATGGGGTCACCCATCTGAGCCCCCCTGGGCACCCAGGGAAGGCCTCGCCGCCCCCGCAGCCAGTCCCAGAGCTGGCGGCACCTTCGGCTCTCCCTAATCAGCTCCCACGTCCTGCGGATGGTGGTGACGTCCAGGAGCTGCGCTGCTCGCGGGCTCCGGCCGAGCCGCTCGGCGCCAGCGGCCAGCGCGGTCGCGCCCACGCGCCAGCAGAGCCGCAGGCAGCCCAGAAGGAGCACGAGGAGCAGCAGGAGCAGTGCTCCCAGCATCCAGAGCATTCGCAGGATGAGTGTGGACACACTGCGCAGCCACTGGGCCGCCTGTATAGCGCCGCTCCGCGCCCGCTGCCCCACACGCCGGCCCCAGCTCAGGCCGTCGGTGCTGAGGGGGCAGCGGGAGCAGAGAATCCGTTCGCTGGCCTCTGCCAACGCCCTGTGAACCTGGGCCACTGCCTTGGCCACTGCCTGGGCCACCAGTCCCCAGCCGCCAGCAGCCGCCTCTGCACCGTCCCCGCGGCTCCGCTTCCGCGCCGGCCGTTGCCGCTCACGCCGATTGAGCTCCTCCTTCTCCCTTGGGGCTGAGCGATGGCGCTGCCGCCGCCGCGGCCTCCTCATCCCCTTCCCGGCTCCATCCTCCTCCCCCTCCTCCAGCCGTGGTCCCGCATTGGTGCTGGTACGGCCGTGGCAGCCAAGGCTGCAGGATCCATCCCGCTTGGCCGCGGCCACTTCCCCCCGGCAGCGACAGCCGGAGCTCAGGAAGCTCTGGCTGTGGTCGTCATCTTCTTCCTCCTCCTCCTCCTCGGGGCTGGTGTCCGGCGGGCGGCAGCTGCCATTCCAGGCCGTGCTGGGCTCTGCAGCACCAGGGGGGTCCTGGCTCCCGCCAGGGCCATCGCCTCCGTCACCCGCTTCCCGCTGCCGGGGTGGCTCCATCCCCGCGGTCCCGCTGGCCCCGCACGGGCCTAAGTCACGGCCATCGCGTCTGGCTGGGAGGGGAGAAGAACGAGGTGAGTGAGACACAACACCCCGAGGCCCTCAGCCCAAGCCCCCCGTGGTCAATGTCAGAACGCCCAAAATGCCCCCCAAACCCCGTCATCAACCCCAGGACCCCAGATCCACCGGTGTCTGGGATCACGACCGCCCCGAGATCCCCCAGATCAACACAGGAGCCTCCCAAAGCCTCCATCACGGGCCCCCGGAACCCTCCGACCGCACAGAGACCCCCCGAACACTCCCTCAGAACCCCCGATCGACCCTGGAACCCCCCCGAGGCCTCCCCACCCCAGTCCCAGGATCCCTCGCCCACCGCCCCGATTGCCCCCCAAATCGCTTGCCCCCGCGGGATGGGGGGGTTGGGGGGTTCCCTCTCACCGTGGAGCCGGTGCCGGCGGGGGGGGGGGTCTCCGCCGCCGCCTCCCGCCCCCCCCCGGGTCCCTCGCCCGCGCACTTCCGCCTTCCGCCCGCGCGCTCCGCCGCCGCCACGCCCACTTCCGCCTTCCGCCTGCGCGGCTGCACGCACTTCCGGGGCGGGGCCAGAGCAGCGTCACCCACAGCGCGCACCACCACCACCCCCCCTTAAAGGGGCCGCGACCGGAAACGGCGGGGGGCGGGGCCATGAGTGGGGATTCGGGGGGGCAGGAATGGGGGTGGGGGAAGAGATGGGGGGCCAGAGACGGGAGGGCAGAGATGGGAGGGGGCCACAACCAGAAGGGATTGGGGGGGGAGAACCACAGGGCCTGGCTGTGGGGCACTGCCAGAGGAGACAACCGCAGGGGGGGCACGGCAGGGGGGACACTGCCCGGTGCACCCTGCTGACCCCCACCCCCACCCCAGGGCACCTCGGGTTCACGGCCGCCGGGCTTAGCCAACGCGTTTGGGCTGAGCTGCACGGAGTGAGCAATGTGAGGCTGGGCCTGGGGGCTCGCCGTGGCCACCAGAACATCCTGCAGGATGGCCACCGCACCGGCCACCGCACCCCATCAGGGTCTTCAGCAGCAGGTGCTGCTGGGGCTCCTGCTGGCCACCATCACACCGGCCACTGTCACATTGGCCACCATCGCACCAGCCATGGCCACCATGGTGCTGGGCCCGTGGGTGCTGGTGGGACCCCCGCCAGGGCTGGGGCTGCTCTGGGCGGTGCAGTGGCCAAAGCACTGGCCACAACGGCCACCACAGCGCTGGCCACCACTGCCACCATCCTCTGTGCTGACCCCTCCGTGGAAGCGCTGGTGGCCGGGATTGGCGCAGCTGCACTGCTGCACCCCCAGCACCCCCCACACCCCCCAAAACCCTGACCCTGCTGCTTCCACCTCCCCCCCCAGCCTCCAATCCCAGAGGATCCAATCCGTGGGGATGCTGTGCTCAGGGACAGGACAGGGTTTGAGGGTGGCCTTGGGTGGCCTCGTTGGGCTTTTCCAACCTCAACAATTCCCTGATTCTGTGACTCCTCCCACACACCCCCAGCACCCCCCAAAGCCCTGGAGAGGGTCCCCCCACATCGGCCCTCTTCAGGGGAGCTCAGGGCACCCCAACATTTGGGTCAATGAGTCCTCAGGGATTGAATCCACATCCCAATGCCTTCCTGGGGGACAAGGGGACCCTCCGCCCCCCCTATTCCTCGGGGCGGGGGGTCCCCAGGCAAGAGCCTGATCCCCACATTTCCCCCCACCCCAGGACAGGCAGGACCCAGCGCCGCGTCACCACTGCAATTTTATTGCATGATTCTTAAAAATAAAGGGAAAAGGGGCCGCGACGGAGACCAGGAGAGACTGGGAGAATTAAGGTGGGGGTCAGGGGGCCGAGAAGGGGGGCAACCCCACCCCAATCCCATTAAAACCAGGAGTGTGGTGTTGGGAGCAGCTGGGTGCCCCCACGGATGTCTGGGAACAACCGTTCCGGAGAGAATCACCCCGGAGAGAATCACCTGGATTCTGGGGTTCAGCATGGGCACCCCCACACTGGGAACAGGGTCCCACACCAGGAACAGGGTCCCATGTCGGGATGGGGTCCGTGATCAGAACAGAGTCCCATGTCAGGAATGGGGACCCATGCTAGGAATTGGGTTCCCATGCTGGGAACGGGGTCCCATGCCAGGATCCCTCACCAGAAATGGGGACCCACGGTAGGAACAGGGACCTACACTGGGAAGGGGGCCCCGTACTGGGAATGGGGTCCTATGCCAGGATGGGGTCCCCATGCCGGAATGGGGTCCCACAGCAGGAATGGGGTCCTGTGCCAGGATGGGGCCCCCATGCTGGGTAAGGGGTCCTGTGCCAGGAACGGGGTCCCTCCCCGCACCCCCCACCCACCCTTACGAGTCCAGCTCCTGCTCCAGCTCCCGCAGTTCGTCCTCCAGCGCTTTCCTCCGGCCCAGCTTCTCGAGCTGCTCCCGCGTCGGCTGCTTCAGCTCGCCGGCGTCGAGGCGCTGCCGCAGCTCCTCCACCTGCCGCAGCTTCTTCCGCAAGTTCTTGATTTTGCGGCTCCTCTCCAAGGCCAGGCCCTGGCCCTCCCCGTCGGTGCCACAGCCCGGCTGCGGCGCCGCGTCCCTGTGCCCCGGCGACAGCGAGGCCTTCTCCAGCGCGGGGATGAGTCCGTCCACGTCCCGCTCGCTTTTCTCCTGCTGCTGCTTCCGCTTCTCCTTACGTTTCAAGTTCCTTTTCGCCGCTTTGGATAGTCCGGGCTCGCCGCCCTCCGCCTTTCCGGGCTGTTTGCCCGGTGCCGCCGCCGCCTCCGGGCTCAATCCCGGTGGAAGCTCGGGTTTGCTCCGGAAAAACTTCACGTATTTGTTCTCGTACCTGAGGGGAATGGGAGAGCATGAGAGGGGGACACTGTCGGGATGGAGATCCTGGGATGGGGCCCAGGAGATCCTGGGATGGGGCTGGAGCACCATTGGGATGGGGCCAAGGAGACCTTGGTGCAGCGCCGAAGACCTCAGGACGGTGCCAAGGAGATCCCAGTGCAACACTGGACACACTGGAATGGGGCCAGAGAACTTGGGACGGGGCCAGAGAGCCCGAGAAGGGGCCAAGAAGATCCCAGCACAGTATTGGAGACACCACAATGGGGTCAAGGAGATCCTGGGATGAGGCTGGAGGTCCCAGTGCAACACAGGGGATGGGGCCAGAGAGCCCAGGATGGGGCCCAGGAAACCTTGATGCAGCACCAGAGACCTTGGTACAGTGCTAAGGAGACTCCACATGGACCTGCTGAGGATCAATAAGGTCTGGATCCACATGGGATGGATCTGGCCCAGATCCACACAAGACTGATATGGATTGAACCCACACAGGATCGACACGGCCCGGATCTGCTTGGGATCAATGCAGTCTGGATCCACACGGATCAACAGAGGATTGATACGGTCTGGATCCACACGGAATCGATACAGCCTGATCTGCTCAGGATCGACACTGCCCAGATCCACACAGACCCCCACAGGACCGATCCAGCCCGGATCCCCATGGGAAAGATGAAGTCCAGCAGGACACGGCTCTGGGGGTGGGCGAGGGGCTCAGAACCATTTGGCACCCGGGAGGGGACCGAGGTCGATCACAGGACAGCAGCTCTGCTCCCAGCGGATCCCAGCACCGGGGGGATCGCCCCCCAGCCCCAGGCACCCCACTTACACCGGCACCTCCTCCTGCGGGACGTAGCCCTCCCTCACGCGCCGCTGCTTCCGCCAGGTCCCGTCTGGGCGCTGCGTGGAGGCGATGTACTTTCCTGTGGAGCCACCACGGCACCGTCGGCGCGCAGCTGGGCACCCACACACCCCATGGCACCCCACAGGATCCCATACATCTCGTGGGACCCACAGGATGCCCCACGCACCCCACGGGGGCTCAAAGGGACTCAAGGACACCCAGCAGGGGCCCCACAGGTCTCCAAGCACATCACAAGGACCCCAGGGCACCCCAAAGAAACCACAAGACACTCCGTGGGGACACCACACACCCCACAGGGATCCCAATGGAGCCCCAGGACACCCCACAGGGACCCCACGCATCCAAAAGGGACCCCACATAAGCACCAGCACACCCCAAGCACCTCGCGGGGACCCCAGGACACCCCATGGGGACCCCTGATCACCTCACTCGGACCCCATGCACCCCATAAGGACCTCAAAGAGACCACAGGACACCCCACAGGTGCCCCACGGGGACCCCCCGCGCCCCACTGAAACCCCACAGGGACCCCACACAGCGCACGGGAGCCCCAGGACATCCCATCGGGACTCTCCCCCGCCCCCCAGGGCGCGCCCGCCCCGGCCCCGGCCGCTCTCACCAGTCTCGTCCGTCACATAGGGGGTCGCCATCTTGGGCGCGCGCGCCTCCACTTCCGGTCCCGGCCCCGGCCCCGCCCCGGAAGTGGCAGCAGCGGTGGCGCGGGGGGGGGGGGAGGAGGGAGGTAGCGATGGCGGGGGCCGCAGCCATCTTGGATTTAAAGGGGCAGCGCCCCACGTAGGGGGGGAGCTCTGTGTGTTACCATGGCGACCCCCGTGTGCCCCCCCATCATCATCGCCCCCCCAATAGCCACAGCCCCCGCGTCATCCTCATGCCCTCCCCATTGCCAGTGGCCCCCCGTTACCTTCATGCCCCCCCATCGCCCCCCATGCCCC